>JAHUYU010000716.1:0-18883 GCA_030439765.1 Tripidium arundinaceum | reverse complement strand
CTGGCTACACAGTTGGGAGGGGGCTCTGGACTCCACCGAAGAAACAGGAGATGCTGCTGAAGTACCTGAACTAGGACTTGTGTGGGTACGATAATGGCTGTGCAAAGATTTGTGTGGCAAACAAATTACAACTGGTCACGATTTAATTACTCCGACCATTTAACTTACAAAGGAATACAAAAAGATACATCGCAGTATACAAATACTGCTACTCCTTTTGTTTTAAATTATATTGATTATTTTAGCTTTTCAAGATACATAAATTTTTATGCACTATGTCTACATATACAATAAAAACTATAAATCTAGAAAAGCTAAAATGACTTACGATTTACTCCCTCTATTTTAAATTATAAGATGTTTTGACATTTTTTAGACACGTAGCTTTTACTATGTGTTTATATAGGTATCTAAAAAAGTCAAAATGACTTATAATTGAGAATGGAGGGAGTACCATATAAGATCCAACACGTGTCGAATTATCTTTTTTGAAGATGAAGACAATAAGGAAACTTAGAGAAACTCCAAAAGTCTCTCTATATCCTTTCTTATCGATAGGAATAGATATTTTGATGAAAATATGCTCTCTAACAGCTTCTTTGATTGCATCTCTAAATATTATAATTCTCTATTCCAAAATGTTCTCTAACCAAAGATGGAGAGCGGGATTGACTCTTTAGAGCATGTACAATATATTATAGCTGTTGGAGGGTGAAAACAGAGAGAGATCTTTATTTACATGGCTCTCCAAATAATGATTGGTAAAGTGGGTTTAAGAAAAGCTCTTGGAAATATTCTAAGCCTAAAAGGGTATGCATCTAAACTGATGAACTGCGAGGGGGCAATCCACAAAAGTGCCGGCTCGCGTTTAGTCCAAGCTGAACATAAGAAACGCAGGCCCCTCGTTCCAGATTTCACGCTCAGGAGCATTCGAGAAGACGAAGAAATACGCCGACGAGGAGAAGCCGAGCAGCGACACTGCATACGGGCTTCCGACATGGAGGGCCAGTTCCAGGTACCGGCAAGTCTCTGTTCTAATCCATTCCCGTGTTCTTGTTCCTATCGTGAGGCATCGAGGAATTAGGCGTCAGGAAAATCATACTCTATTCCGCGCATGTTTTGTCAAGGTTTTTGTTGATGATGGTTGGCCCCGGATCGAGATTCAGTAGTAATAGCGGAAATACTCTTGTTTTGATCGAAGCCTGGAGAGATGGGACTTGGAATCCCTCCCTATATATTCGAGAAGGCCGCTATATGGTTTGGGCTGAGACCGGGATGGAGGCTATCCGCGCGAGATGAACTTAGATTTGATCTATCCCTTTCGATTAGTTGGTTTCCCAGTTAGGGATTCGAAGCATGCGGAAGTCGGATCTTGGAATAAGACTAGCTTTTGAACATGCTGTTCTCAGTTCCCACCCTGTATGAGTAATCGTATATATAGAAGTTGCAGTAATAACCTTGTAAGTTAAATGGTCGGAGTAATTAAATCGTGACCAGTTGTAATTTGTTTGCCACACAAATCTTTGCACAGCCATTATCGTACCCACACAAGTCCTAGTTCAGGTACTTCAGCAGCATCTCCTGTTTCTTCGGTGGAGTCCAGAGCCCCCTCCCAACTGTGTAGTTTATACTTGATTACTTGAATTACTTGCTCTAGTCTTATTATATAGTAATTATAAAGACTTCCTTTGTTATCCTCTGTTGTTGAGCTATGTTTTTTTGTGTCCAATTTAGACTAGTTCTGTCAAGATCACAAGCATAAATCACTGTGATCGATCCGAATAGGTTAATGTCTTCTGTCCTCACCTCAGACGAACACATGAGTTGTAGTCTTGGTAGTGTGAACTGTGAAGATAGTACTTCAATTTGTATTTTGTAGCTTTAGTGGGGCCTTTCATAAGGCAGTGAGAATATGAGACGACCATTTGGGTCTTAGTATACAACAATTTTAAAGACAAACTAGAAGAGTGCCCGTTCCTCCATGTGTTGCCACAGAAAATATGATGGTTCGTGTTATCACTAAACTTCACATCATATTTTCTTTTATAAGTCATCTGATTCCGCACTGAATTTAGTTTATGAGGCATACAAAAAGGTTGGTGATTGTATTGCTAGATCATGGCTCTTTTTTTTATAGCTACTTGGTGTTGAACGTTGTTTTGTTGGGTCCAACGTGGACTAGGTTTGTACAGACTGTAGAAAGAAATCACTGAGATCAATCCTAAGAGTTTAGTGTCCTATTGACCTATCTTGGTTGAATTCTGTGAATTCTAGTCTTGAGTGATGTGACGAGCATAGTTTAATATGTCCTTTTTAATACTTTATTAAGCCTCTGAGAATGTCAACGCCATATGAGTCATAGCGCACAATATGAACTGTGTTCGGTGTTTGGTTAATTTCATATTTGCATTAAGCTGTGCATAACACCATATTTGCTTTTATGCACAAGTCATAATTCTGCATTGGTTATGAATCATGGCATCATAAATTGTGATGCATACATTTTACAACGTGCTATTGGGTGGTCATGGTTCCTTTGTTTGAACATTCTTGTACTTGTTAGATTATGCATCCTGAGTATATGATATCGTTTGAATGGTTATTTACAACATAGGATGGCAAGGAGGAGGTCATCCAAGCATGGTACATGGATGACAGTGAAGAGGACTAGAGGCTGCCTCATCATCGAGAGCCCAAAGAATTCATTCCTCTTGACAAACTTTTAGGTTTGTGCATGCCCTGCTCTATTCCTGAGCCCATATGACATCATGATATACTAACTGATGTTGAATGCTAACATCACGAACACCCAGAGCTAGGAATATTAAGCTGGCGCCTAAATGCTGATGATTGGGAGAATGATGAGAACCTCAAGAAAATTCGTGAAGCCAGGGGTTACTCTTACATGGTTTGCCAACAAGTTCTTTTTGGGCACTTGTTGTTTTGTTATTCTACCTTGAGTGGCAAGGTCAATACCTATCCAAAGTTTGAAACTAGTATGATAAGCATCTTCCTTCTGCAGGACATTTGTGATGTGTGCCCAGAGAAGTTGCCAAATTACGAGGCTAAGATAAAGAATTTCTTTGAAGAACACTTGCATACTGATGAAGAGATACGATATTGTCTTGAGGGTAGCGGTAGGTTCCTTTGTTTTGCATTTAGAGGTGTTTTTTTTAAGATAGGAAATCTCGTTTCTCGTTTAAAATCAGTAATAGTCAACATATTTTCATTCTAATTATTGTCCATCTTTGACTCTGTTTTTCTCCTTACTATTATGTTCTCAAGGCTACTTTGATGTGAGGGACCAAAATGATCAGTGGATCCATGTAGCAGTGAAGAAAGGGGGCATGATTGTTTTGCCTGTAGGAATGTATCACCGCTTTACATTGGATGCCGACAACTACATCAAGGTATCTTTGACTTCTTTCCCTGTTCACACCATGAGTTGCTTTGTGAAGCCATGTATGCTATTCATTTACTCTTGAATTAGTCAGATTGCTACAATTATTTTAAGTGGAAGTTAGTAGTTCCTATTTAATTCCAGAGGGCGATTGTCTTGTTTATGTCATGTAATTATACGTGTTATACCATCTCTGCAAATTTCTGTGTTCAGTCTTATGTTACTTTGTTAATCTTGTCTTTAATCTTCTGTAACATAAGACTGAACACAGAAATTTGCAGAGATGGTATAACACGTATAATTACATGACATAAACAAGACAATCGCCCTCTGGAATTAAATAGGAACTACTAACTTCCACTTAAAATAATTGTAGCAATCTGACTAATTCAAGAGTAAATGAATAGCATACATGGCTTCACAAAGCAACTCATGGTGTGAACAGGGAAAGAAGTCAAAGATACCTTGATGTAGTTGTCGGCATCCAATGTAAAGCGGTGATACATTCCTACAGGCAAAACAATCATGCCCCCTTTCTTCACTGCTACATGGATCCACTGATCATTTTGGTCCCTCACATCAAAGTAGCCTTGAGAACATAATAGTAAGGAGAAAAACAGAGTCAAAGATGGACAATAATTAGAATGAAAATATGTTGACTATTACTGATTTTAAACGAGAAACGAGATTTCCTATCTTAAAAAAAACACCTCTAAATGCAAAACAAAGGAACCTACCGCTACCCTCAAGACAATATCGTATCTCTTCATCAGTATGCAAGTGTTCTTCAAAGAAATTCTTTATCTTAGCCTCGTAATTTGGCAACTTCTCTGGGCACACATCACAAATGTCCTGCAGAAGGAAGATGCTTATCATACTAGTTTCAAACTTTGGATAGGTATTGACCTTGCCACTCAAGGTAGAATAACAAAACAACAAGTGCCCAAAAAGAACTTGTTGGCAAACCATGTAAGAGTAACCCCTGGCTTCACGAATTTTCTTGAGGTTCTCATCATTCTCCCAATCATCAGCATTTAGGCGCCAGCTTAATATTCCTAGCTCTGGGTGTTCGTGATGTTAGCATTCAACATCAGTTAGTATATCATGATGTCATATGGGCTCAGGAATAGAGCAGGGCATGCACAAACCTAAAAGTTTGTCAAGAGGAATGAATTCTTTGGGCTCTCGATGATGAGGCAGCCTCTAGTCCTCTTCACTGTCATCCATGTACCATGCTTGGATGACCTCCTCCTTGCCATCCTATGTTGTAAATAACCATTCAAACGATATCATATACTCAGGATGCATAATCTAACAAGTACAAGAATGTTCAAACAAAGGAACCATGACCACCCAATAGCACGTTGTAAAATGTATGCATCACAATTTATGATGCCATGATTCATAACCAATGCAGAATTATGACTTGTGCATAAAAGCAAATATGGTGTTATGCACAGCTTAATGCAAATATGAAATTAACCAAACACCGAACACAGTTCATATTGTGCGCTATGACTCATATGGTGTTGACATTCTCAGAGGCTTAATAAAGTATTAAAAAGGACATATTAAACTATGCTCGTCACATCACTCAAGACTAGAATTCACAGAATTCAACCAAGATAGGTCAATAGGACACTAAACTCTTAGGATTGATCTCAGTGATTTCTTTCTACAGTCTGTACAAACCTAGTCCACGTTGGACCCAACAAAACAACGTTCAACACCAAGTAGCTATAAAAAAAAGAGCCATGATCTAGCAATACAATCACCAACCTTTTTGTATGCCTCATAAACTAAATTCAGTGCGGAATCAGATGACTTATAAAAGAAAATATGATGTGAAGTTTAGTGATAACACGAACCATCATATTTTCTGTGGCAACACATGGAGGAACGGGCACTCTTCTAGTTTGTCTTTAAAATTGTTGTATACTAAGACCCAAATGGTCGTCTCATATTCTCACTGCCTTATGAAAGGCCCCACTAAAGCTACAAAATACAAATTGAAGTACTATCTTCACAGTTCACACTACCAAGACTACAACTCATGTGTTCGTCTGAGGTGAGGACAGAAGACATTAACCTATTCGGATCGATCACAGTGATTTATGCTTGTGATCTTGACAGAACTAGTCTAAATTGGACACAAAAAAACATAGCTCAACAACAGAGGATAACAAAGGAAGTCTTTATAATTACTATATAATAAGACTAGAGCAAGTAATTCAAGTAATCAAGTATAAACTACACAGTTGGGAGGGGGCTCTGGACTCCACCGAAGAAACAGGAGATGCTGCTGAAGTACCTGAACTAGGACTTGTGTGGGTACGATAATGGCTGTGCAAAGATTTGTGTGGCAAACAAATTACAACTGGTCACGATTTAATTACTCCGACCATTTAACTTACAAGGTTATTACTGCAACTTCTATATATACGATTACTCATACAGGGTGGGAACTGAGAACAGCATGTTCAAAAGCTAGTCTTATTCCAAGATCCGACTTCCGCATGCTTCGAATCCCTAACTGGGAAACCAACTAATCGAAAGGGATAGATCAAATCTAAGTTCATCTCGCGCGGATAGCCTCCATCCCGGTCTCAGCCCAAACCATATAGCGGCCTTCTCGAATATATAGGGAGGGATTCCAAGTCCCATCTCTCCAGGCTTCGATCAAAACAAGAGTATTTCCGCTATTACTACTGAATCTCGATCCGGGGCCAACCATCATCAACAAAAACCTTGACAAAACATGCGCGGAATAGAGTATGATTTTCCTGACGCCTAATTCCTCGATGCCTCACGATAGGAACAAGAACACGGGAATGGATTAGAACAGAGACTTGCCGGTACCTGGAACTGGCCCTCCATGTCGGAAGCCCGTATGCAGTGTCGCTGCTCGGCTTCTCCTCGTCGGCGTATTTCTTCGTCTTCTCGAATGCTCCTGAGCGTGAAATCTGGAACGAGGGGCCTGCGTTTCTTATGTTCAGCTTGGACTAAACGCGAGCCGGCACTTTTGTGGATTGCCCCCTCGCAGTTCATCAGTTTAGATGCATACCCTTTTAGGCTTAGAATATTTCCAAGAGCTTTTCTTAAACCCACTTTACCAATCATTATTTGGAGAGCCATGTAAATAAAGATCTCTCTCTGTTTTCACCCTCCAACAGCTATAATATATTGTACATGCTCTAAAGAGTCAATCCCGCTCTCCATCTTTGGTTAGAGAACATTTTGGAATAGAGAATTATAATATTTAGAGATGCAATCAAAGAAGCTGTTAGAGAGCATATTTTCATCAAAATATCTATTCCTATCGATAAGAAAGGATATAGAGAGACTTTTGGAGTTTCTCTAAGTTTCCTTATTGTCTTCATCTTCAAAAAAGATAATTCGACACGTGTTGGATCTTATATGGTACTCCCTCCATTCTCAATTATAAGTCATTTTGACTTTTTTAGATACCTATATAAACACATAGTAAAAGCTACGTGTCTAAAAAATGTCAAAACATCTTATAATTTAAAATAGAGGGAGTAAATCGTAAGTCATTTTAGCTTTTCTAGATTTATAGTTTTTATTGTATATGTAGACATAGTGCATAAAAATTTATGTATCTTGAAAAGCTAAAATAATCAATATAATTTAAAACAAAAGGAGTAGCAGTATTTGTATACTGCGATGTATCTTTTTGTATTCCTTTGTAAGTTAAATGGTTATTTACAACATAGGATGGCAAGGAGGAGGTCATCCAAGCATGGTACATGGATGACAGTGAAGAGGACTAGAGGCTGCCTCATCATCGAGAGCCCAAAGAATTCATTCCTCTTGACAAACTTTTAGGTTTGTGCATGCCCTGCTCTATTCCTGAGCCCATATGACATCATGATATACTAACTGATGTTGAATGCTAACATCACGAACACCCAGAGCTAGGAATATTAAGCTGGCGCCTAAATGCTGATGATTGGGAGAATGATGAGAACCTCAAGAAAATTCGTGAAGCCAGGGGTTACTCTTACATGGTTTGCCAACAAGTTCTTTTTGGGCACTTGTTGTTTTGTTATTCTACCTTGAGTGGCAAGGTCAATACCTATCCAAAGTTTGAAACTAGTATGATAAGCATCTTCCTTCTGCAGGACATTTGTGATGTGTGCCCAGAGAAGTTGCCAAATTACGAGGCTAAGATAAAGAATTTCTTTGAAGAACACTTGCATACTGATGAAGAGATACGATATTGTCTTGAGGGTAGCGGTAGGTTCCTTTGTTTTGCATTTAGAGGTGTTTTTTTTAAGATAGGAAATCTCGTTTCTCGTTTAAAATCAGTAATAGTCAACATATTTTCATTCTAATTATTGTCCATCTTTGACTCTGTTTTTCTCCTTACTATTATGTTCTCAAGGCTACTTTGATGTGAGGGACCAAAATGATCAGTGGATCCATGTAGCAGTGAAGAAAGGGGGCATGATTGTTTTGCCTGTAGGAATGTATCACCGCTTTACATTGGATGCCGACAACTACATCAAGGTATCTTTGACTTCTTTCCCTGTTCACACCATGAGTTGCTTTGTGAAGCCATGTATGCTATTCATTTACTCTTGAATTAGTCAGATTGCTACAATTATTTTAAGTGGAAGTTAGTAGTTCCTATTTAATTCCAGAGGGCGATTGTCTTGTTTATGTCATGTAATTATACGTGTTATACCATCTCTGCAAATTTCTGTGTTCAGTCTTATGTTACAGAAGATTAAAGACAAGATTAACAAAGTAACATAAGACTGAACACAGAAATTTGCAGAGATGGTATAACACGTATAATTACATGACATAAACAAGACAATCGCCCTCTGGAATTAAATAGGAACTACTAACTTCCACTTAAAATAATTGTAGCAATCTGACTAATTCAAGAGTAAATGAATAGCATACATGGCTTCACAAAGCAACTCATGGTGTGAACAGGGAAAGAAGTCAAAGATACCTTGATGTAGTTGTCGGCATCCAATGTAAAGCGGTGATACATTCCTACAGGCAAAACAATCATGCCCCCTTTCTTCACTGCTACATGGATCCACTGATCATTTTGGTCCCTCACATCAAAGTAGCCTTGAGAACATAATAGTAAGGAGAAAAACAGAGTCAAAGATGGACAATAATTAGAATGAAAATATGTTGACTATTACTGATTTTAAACGAGAAACGAGATTTCCTATCTTAAAAAAAACACCTCTAAATGCAAAACAAAGGAACCTACCGCTACCCTCAAGACAATATCGTATCTCTTCATCAGTATGCAAGTGTTCTTCAAAGAAATTCTTTATCTTAGCCTCGTAATTTGGCAACTTCTCTGGGCACACATCACAAATGTCCTGCAGAAGGAAGATGCTTATCATACTAGTTTCAAACTTTGGATAGGTATTGACCTTGCCACTCAAGGTAGAATAACAAAACAACAAGTGCCCAAAAAGAACTTGTTGGCAAACCATGTAAGAGTAACCCCTGGCTTCACGAATTTTCTTGAGGTTCTCATCATTCTCCCAATCATCAGCATTTAGGCGCCAGCTTAATATTCCTAGCTCTGGGTGTTCGTGATGTTAGCATTCAACATCAGTTAGTATATCATGATGTCATATGGGCTCAGGAATAGAGCAGGGCATGCACAAACCTAAAAGTTTGTCAAGAGGAATGAATTCTTTGGGCTCTCGATGATGAGGCAGCCTCTAGTCCTCTTCACTGTCATCCATGTACCATGCTTGGATGACCTCCTCCTTGCCATCCTATGTTGTAAATAACCATTCAAACGATATCATATACTCAGGATGCATAATCTAACAAGTACAAGAATGTTCAAACAAAGGAACCATGACCACCCAATAGCACGTTGTAAAATGTATGCATCACAATTTATGATGCCATGATTCATAACCAATGCAGAATTATGACTTGTGCATAAAAGCAAATATGGTGTTATGCACAGCTTAATGTAAATATGAAATTAACCAAACACCGAACACAGTTCATATTGTGCGCTATGACTCATATGGCGTTGACATTCTCAGAGGCTTAATAAAGTATTAAAAAGGACATATTAAACTATGCTCGTCACATCACTCAAGACTAGAATTCACAGAATTCAACCAAGATAGGTCAATAGGACACTAAACTCTTAGGATTGATCTCAGTGATTTCTTTCTACAGTCTGTACAAACCTAGTCCACGTTGGACCCAACAAAACAACGTTCAACACCAAGTAGCTATAAAAAAAAGAGCCATGATCTAGCAATACAATCACCAACCTTTTTGTATGCCTCATAAACTAAATTCAGTGCGGAATCAGATGACTTATAAAAGAAAATATGATGTGAAGTTTAGTGATAACACGAACCATCATATTTTCTGTGGCAACACATGGAGGAACGGGCACTCTTCTAGTTTGTCTTTAAAATTGTTGTATACTAAGACCCAAATGGTCGTCTCATATTCTCACTGCCTTATGAAAGGCCCCACTAAAGCTACAAAATACAAATTGAAGTACTATCTTCACAGTTCACACTACCAAGACTACAACTCATGTGTTCGTCTGAGGTGAGGACAGAAGACATTAACCTATTCGGATCGATCACAGTGATTTATGCTTGTGATCTTGACAGAACTAGTCTAAATTGGACACAAAAAAACATAGCTCAACAACAGAGGATAACAAAGGAAGTCTTTATAATTACTATATAATAAGACTAGAGCAAGTAATTCAAGTAATCAAGTATAAACTACACAGTTGGGAGGGGGCTCTGGACTCCACCGAAGAAACAGGAGATGCTGCTGAAGTACCTGAACTAGGACTTGTGTGGGTACGATAATGGCTGTGCAAAGATTTGTGTGGCAAACAAATTACAACTGGTCACGATTTAATTACTCCGACCATTTAACTTACAAGGTTATTACTGCAACTTCTATATATACGATTACTCATACAGGGTGGGAACTGAGAACAGCATGTTCAAAAGCTAGTCTTATTCCAAGATCCGACTTCCGCATGCTTCGAATCCCTAACTGGGAAACCAACTAATCGAAAGGGATAGATCAAATCTAAGTTCATCTCGCGCGGATAGCCTCCATCCCGGTCTCAGCCCAAACCATATAGCGGCCTTCTCGAATATATAGGGAGGGATTCCAAGTCCCATCTCTCCAGGCTTCGATCAAAACAAGAGTATTTCCGCTATTACTACTGAATCTCGATCCGGGGCCAACCATCATCAACAAAAACCTTGACAAAACATGCGCGGAATAGAGTATGATTTTCCTGACGCCTAATTCCTCGATGCCTCACGATAGGAACAAGAACACGGGAATGGATTAGAACAGAGACTTGCCGGTACCTGGAACTGGCCCTCCATGTCGGAAGCCCGTATGCAGTGTCGCTGCTCGGCTTCTCCTCGTCGGCGTATTTCTTCGTCTTCTCGAATGCTCCTGAGCGTGAAATCTGGAACGAGGGGCCTGCGTTTCTTATGTTCAGCTTGGACTAAACGCGAGCCGGCACTTTTGTGGATTGCCCCCTCGCAGTTCATCAGTTTAGATGCATACCCTTTTAGGCTTAGAATATTTCCAAGAGCTTTTCTTAAACCCACTTTACCAATCATTATTTGGAGAGCCATGTAAATAAAGATCTCTCTCTGTTTTCACCCTCCAACAGCTATAATATATTGTACATGCTCTAAAGAGTCAATCCCGCTCTCCATCTTTGGTTAGAGAACATTTTGGAATAGAGAATTATAATATTTAGAGATGCAATCAAAGAAGCTGTTAGAGAGCATATTTTCATCAAAATATCTATTCCTATCGATAAGAAAGGATATAGAGAGACTTTTGGAGTTTCTCTAAGTTTCCTTATTGTCTTCATCTTCAAAAAAGATAATTCGACACGTGTTGGATCTTATATGGTACTCCCTCCATTCTCAATTATAAGTCATTTTGACTTTTTTAGATACCTATATAAACACATAGTAAAAGCTACGTGTCTAAAAAATGTCAAAACATCTTATAATTTAAAATAGAGGGAGTAAATCGTAAGTCATTTTAGCTTTTCTAGATTTATAGTTTTTATTGTATATGTAGACATAGTGCATAAAAATTTATGTATCTTGAAAAGCTAAAATAATCAATATAATTTAAAACAAAAGGAGTAGCAGTATTTGTATACTGCGATGTATCTTTTTGTATTCCTTTGTAAGTTGAGTATTTGGATGTTTCAAATTCGAGTGAACGATGATGCCTTTGTGGGGGTATGGCTGCAATTGTTGTTGCATCAGGGGGATATGATTGAAATGCGTTTTGTATATATTTCTATTTATTTTTTATTTACATAGCTGCATGAAACGTGATGCCATAAAAATGCCATGACGATATCGATGTGCTGGCAACGTTGTGTTGTAAAAGAAAAGGACAAAAGGTTGTGTTACATTCGTTAAAGAAGGTACGGTACGCTACCGAAGGCACGGTCAGACCGTGGAAAGATACGAAATGGGTGCAGGTGAGGTGCGGCTCGCCGGATGGCAGCATGAAGTCGGTTGCGCCTGCGCCTCCCTCCGTCCGGGCGGTCATGACGGGCGCGTTTGCGACCCTGGACCTGGCCGGCCTGGCTAGCCCAACTAGCCCTGGCCTGGGCAGGCCTGTCCCAAGTGGTGCAACATCACTTGTTTGCGACCCATGAACCGAAAGAGCCTGGCCCAGGCGAGCTGGTGTTTGCGACCCAGTCCTCAGCCGGGCTGAGAGAGCAACTGCCACCAACTGCCAAACCGAGATCGTGTTTGGCAGCTGGCTGTGCTCAGCCTGGCCCAGAACAAACCCAACAGAATTGCAGCTTGATCAATAGAGAAAGATTGAAATAGTTTGCAAGAACATCATCAATATTTTGTAATTAAACCATACACAATCAATGCAGACATAAGCACTCGGCCTCAGACAAATTAAAGTTCATCAGTACACATTTCATTGCTAGGTACAAGGCAGAATCAAAGAAGGAAGCAAAGAAGAATAGTAGCACAAGTCATGTTTGAAGCCCAGCAGATGAACAAGTTCACAGCAACAGAATTGATAAAGCAAAATGCCATGTAGCCAGCTAATCCACCCATCCATATTGTCATCATCGGCCTAATCAAAACAGTTTCACTTCTTGCACATGAACAACATGTAGCATAGACCAACCACAACCACCAATAATATCAAGATGAGCACATTTTTCCAACAACCCTGCTTACCAACAGGTGAATAAGTTCACAGGAAGCAAAGAAGAATAGCAGGTGAATAAGTTCATAGAAAGATATATGAGAAAGCAAAATGATAAGCAGCCAGCTAATGAGCACAATCATCTTGTCATCATCGGCCTAGAACACAGTTTCACTTATGGCACATGAACAACAAGTAGCATAGACATGCCACAACCAGCAACAAGATCAAGATGACCACATTCTTCCACCACCCCTGCTTACCATCAGAATGAGGATTGGTTGCACATCTCTCATTTGCCAATAGCATTTGGGATGCTGTTGGATCATGAGAGGTGTCACCACTTGGTAACAGCATAGGTGGACCAGGAACCCTATCATTGAAAGCTCTAAGAGCTTCATCATAACTGTTGTACTTCTCATAGATAGCCCCTTTCTCCGTAAGCACATACTTAGCACACTCATGCCAACTAAAATAAATACCAGGTTTCTTCCCTTCAAATACCACATAGCAAGATGCCATTGTCTGAAATTAAACAGATGTAACTCATGTAAGTGCTCTGAATGGGAAGCACTAACTTGGACATGCCTCAGTTTTGACATCATAGGCTTAAAGAGCACAAGATTGGCCTCAGCTTTCAATTATGGTGGTTTTTTTGTCATGTCATTGGTGGCTGCCAAATACAAGAAACCAGGATGTAAGCAACAATAAAAGAACAGTTGATGCAAGCCATAGAACCATTTGGATCAATGCACTCTCTGCCATCAGCCATCAAACAATGATGTTGTTGCTAAGGAGTACAACTGAACTCAAGTGATTCATGACAGGCATAAAGAACAGAAAACACAACAAAAACCAAGAAAACATCAACAAGGCAGCCACCTCATGTAAGTGTTTTGCATCACAAGCCTTTTGAATCCCACATGTACCACCAAATCAATTAGAGTATGTAAAACCAACAGATTGCAACCAAAGGTAAGCAAATATGAAATGAAAGTAGCCAACAGAGGCTACAAATAAGTTCTTACAATAACTTGTTCAGCCCAACAGCCAAGGGCTCAAATGTTTTCCACATCCTTACCTGTTGTTACCCATACTCCCAGCCAAACTACACCAGTAAGGGTCAGGTGTCAAAAGAGAAACAAGACTGCACAAAAGCCAGTATGGTCAAAAGAAGTGAGAGTGGGTGAGGGGGGTGGAGGAACTATACATCTCTATAGTCAACTCCCTCTTGCCTAGCAAGACAATGATCTAGTGCACCTAGATGTAGTAGTTTTTGGCTAGGAAGTTCCTAAGCCAAATGGTCCTATGGCCCTCACTCATATTCACAAAGCCCTTGCCTTGGGCCTTGTTGTCCAGGAGGAAGGTGTAGGCAACAATAAGTGCCTCCTGAGAAAAGTCAGGCATCTCCATCACAGCAAGGTACAGGTTTGCATCAACATGCCCAGGACCAGTCTCCCTAATAGCATTAGCAACATTGTTGACAGCATCAGACATGTTGGTGATCATCAGGATCTCCTCCTCAGAGAAGTTGGCTCTCTTTCTCTTGTTACCCGCAGAGGTGGGGTTATCTGTGGCCTTGCTACCCCTTGCAGGTGCAGTGGGAGCCTGAACAGCAGTGGGAGGGGCCAAAGGAGGGCCCTCCATCTTGGCAGCAACACTGTCAGACTGGTTCTGCCCTAAGGCTTCCCCAGACCCAAGTGCAAACCTGCCAGTGGCCAAAGCATTGCCAAAAATGGCCTCCATCTCAGTGTAGAACCTAATGGGGGTATTTAGGTACTCAGCATCTTTAGGATGGTCCTGCAGTTAGTGCATCATATAGGTTTAGGCAAGTAATAGGTTTAGGCAAGTAATAGGTAAGTATTAAAATGCATTGTTTTTCTACCTTGGTGTGGCCAAGGTAGTGGTCATGGTCAAGCATGATAGCATGCACTTGGTCATCCCAAAGTGCACCACTAAGATCCTTGAGCTTTGTCACCCTAGCCCACTTTTGCCTCCACTTCCTCAAGTGGTTGTACACTTGGGTTGGGCTAACAACCTCCCCACACCATTCCTTAAGGGCTTTGGCCACTTGATTGACATCCTTGTCCTTAAAAACCTTGTCTGGCCTGCTACCATCAGTCACAAGTGCAGCCATCCTCCTAAGAACAAAGCCTGAAGTGTTGTTGGACCACCTCATGGCCCTAGCACCACCAGCCACAGCGGCAGGAGCAGGTTCAGCAACACCTGGAGCAGCACCAGCACCAGCACCAGCTGCCACATGGGCATGTCTATGCTACTTGTTGTTCATGTGCCATAAGTGAAACTGTGTTCTAGGCCGATGATGACAAGATGATTGTGCTCATTAGCTGGCTGCTTATCATTTTGCTTTCTCATATATCTTTCTATGAACTTATTCACCTGCTATTCTTCTTTGCTTCCTGTGAACTTATTCACCTGTTGGTAAGCAGGGTTGTTGGAAAAATGTGCTCATCTTGATATTATTGGTGGTTGTGGTTGGTCTATGCTACATGTTGTTCATGTGCAAGAAGTGAAACTGTTTTGATTAGGCCGATGATGACAATATGGATGGGTGGATTAGCTGGCTACATGGCATTTTGCTTTATCAATTCTGTTGCTGTGAACTTGTTCATCTGCTGGGCTTCAAACATGACTTGTGCTACTATTCTTCTTTGCTTCCTTCTTTGATTCTGCCTTGTACCTAGCAATGAAATGTGTACTGATGAACTTTAATTTGTCTGAGGCCGAGTGCTTATGTCTGCATTGATTGTGTATGGTTTAATTACAAAATATTGATGATGTTCTTGCAAACTATTTCAATCTTTCTCTATTGATCAAGCTGCAATTCTGTTGGGTTTGTTCTGGGCCAGGCTGAGCACAGCCAGCTGCCAAACACGATCTCGGTTTGGCAGTTGGTGGCAGTTGCTCTCTCAGCCCGGCTGAGGACTGGGTCGCAAACACCAGCTCGCCTGGGCCAGGCTCTTTCGGTTCATGGGTCGCAAACAAGTGATGTTGCACCACTTGGGACAGGCCTGCCCAGGCCAGGGCTAGTTGGGCTAGCCAGGCCGGCCAGGTCCAGGGTCGCAAACGCGCCCGTCATGACCGCCCGGACGGAGGGAGGCGCAGGCGCAACCGACTTCATGCTGCCATCCGGCGAGCCGCACCTCACCTGCACCCATTTCGTATCTTTCCACGGTCTGACCGTGCCTTCGGTAGCGTACCGTACCTTCTTTAACGAATGTAACACAACCTTTTGTCCTTTTCTTTTACAACACAACGTTGCCAGCACATCGATATCGTCATGGCATTTTTATGGCATCACGTTTCATGCAGCTATGTAAATAAAAAATAAATAGAAATATATACAAAACGCATTTCAATCATATCCCCCTGATGCAACAACAATTGCAGCCATACCCCCACAAAGGCATCATCGTTCACTCGAATTTGAAACATCCAAATACTCAACTTACAAAGGAATACAAAAAGATACATCGCAGTATACAAATACTGCTACTCCTTTTGTTTTAAATTATATTGATTATTTTAGCTTTTCAAGATACATAAATTTTTATGCACTATGTCTACATATACAATAAAAACTATAAATCTAGAAAAGCTAAAATGACTTACGATTTACTCCCTCTATTTTAAATTATAAGATGTTTTGACATTTTTTAGACACGTAGCTTTTACTATGTGTTTATATAGGTATCTAAAAAAGTCAAAATGACTTATAATTGAGAATGGAGGGAGTACCATATAAGATCCAACACGTGTCGAATTATCTTTTTTGAAGATGAAGACAATAAGGAAACTTAGAGAAACTCCAAAAGTCTCTCTATATCCTTTCTTATCGATAGGAATAGATATTTTGATGAAAATATGCTCTCTAACAGCTTCTTTGATTGCATCTCTAAATATTATAATTCTCTATTCCAAAATGTTCTCTAACCAAAGATGGAGAGCGGGATTGACTCTTTAGAGCATGTACAATATATTATAGCTGTTGGAGGGTGAAAACAGAGAGAGATCTTTATTTACATGGCTCTCCAAATAATGATTGGTAAAGTGGGTTTAAGAAAAGCTCTTGGAAATATTCTAAGCCTAAAAGGGTATGCATCTAAACTGATGAACTGCGAGGGGGCAATCCACAAAAGTGCCGGCTCGCGTTTAGTCCAAGCTGAACATAAGAAACGCAGGCCCCTCGTTCCAGATTTCACGCTCAGGAGCATTCGAGAAGACGAAGAAATACGCCGACGAGGAGAAGCCGAGCAGCGACACTGCATACGGGCTTCCGACATGGAGGGCCAGTTCCAGGTACCGGCAAGTCTCTGTTCTAATCCATTCCCGTGTTCTTGTTCCTATCGTGAGGCATCGAGGAATTAGGCGTCAGGAAAATCATACTCTATTCCGCGCATGTTTTGTCAAGGTTTTTGTTGATGATGGTTGGCCCCGGATCGAGATTCAGTAGTAATAGCGGAAATACTCTTGTTTTGATCGAAGCCTGGAGAGATGGGACTTGGAATCCCTCCCTATATATTCGAGAAGGCCGCTATATGGTTTGGGCTGAGACCGGGATGGAGGCTATCCGCGCGAGATGAACTTAGATTTGATCTATCCCTTTCGATTAGTTGGTTTCCCAGTTAGGGATTCGAAGCATGCGGAAGTCGGATCTTGGAATAAGACTAGCTTTTGAACATGCTGTTCTCAGTTCCCACCCTGTATGAGTAATCGTATATATAGAAGTTGCAGTAATAACCTTGTAAGTTAAATGGTCGGAGTAATTAAATCGTGACCAGTTGTAATTTGTTTGCCACACAAATCTTTGCACAGCCATTATCGTACCCACACAAGTCCTAGTTCAGGTACTTCAGCAGCATCTCCTGTTTCTTCGGTGGAGTCCAGAGCCCCCTCCCAACTGTGTAGTTTATACTTGATTACTTGAATTACTTGCTCTAGTCTTATTATATAGTAATTATAAAGACTTCCTTTGTTATCCTCTGTTGTTGAGCTATGTTTTTTTGTGTCCAATTTAGACTAGTTCTGTCAAGATCACAAGCATAAATCACTGTGATCGATCCGAATAGGTTAATGTCTTCTGTCCTCACCTCAGACGAACACATGAGTTGTAGTCTTGGTAGTGTGAACTGTGAAGATAGTACTTCAATTTGTATTTTGTAGCTTTAGTGGGGCCTTTCATAAGGCAGTGAGAATATGAGACGACCATTTGGGTCTTAGTATACAACAATTTTAAAGACAAACTAGAAGAGTGCCCGTTCCTCCATGTGTTGCCACAGAAAATATGATGGTTCGTGTTATCACTAAACTTCACATCATATTTTCTTTTATAAGTCATCTGATTCCGCACTGAATTTAGTTTATGAGGCATACAAAAAGGTTGGTGATTGTATTGCTAGATCATGGCTCTTTTTTTTATAGCTACTTGGTGTTGAACGTTGTTTTGTTGGGTCCAACGTGGACTAGGTTTGTACAGACTGTAGAAAGAAATCACTGAGATCAATCCTAAGAGTTTAGTGTCCTATTGACCTATCTTGGTTGAATTCTGTGAATTCTAGTCTTGAGTGATGTGACGAGCATAGTTTAATATGTCCTTTTTAATACTTTATTAAGCCTCTGAGAATGTCAACGCCATATGAGTCATAGCGCACAATATGAACTGTGTTCGGTGTTTGGTTAATTTCATATTTACATTAAGCTGTGCATAACACCATATTTGCTTTTATGCACAAGTCATAATTCTGCATTGGTTATGAATCATGGCATCATAAATTGTGATGCATACATTTTACAACGTGCTATTGGGTGGTCATGGTTCCTTTGTTTGAACATTCTTGTACTTGTTAGATTATGCATCCTGAGTATATGATATCGTTTGAATGGTTATTTACAACATAGGATGGCAAGGAGGAGGTCATCCAAGCATGGTACATGGATGACAGTGAAGAGGACTAGAGGCTGCCTCATCATCGAGAGCCCAAAGAATTCATTCCTCTTGACAAACTTTTAGGTTTGTGCATGCCCTGCTCTATTCCTGAGCCCATATGACATCATGATATACTAACTGATGTTGAATGCTAACATCACGAACACCCAGAGCTAGGAATATTAAGCTGGCGCCTAAATGCTGATGATTGGGAGAATGATGAGAACCTCAAGAAAATTCGTGAAGCCAGGGGTTACTCTTACATGGTTTGCCAACAAGTTCTTTTTGGGCACTTGTTGTTTTGTTCTAAA
>JAHUYU010001146.1:0-14873 GCA_030439765.1 Tripidium arundinaceum | reverse complement strand
CTCCGAGGTTTTTCAGGCAATACAACTCTAGAGCTCTCTAGTTTTAGTTTATCATTTTAGTTTAGATCTAGAGCAGAGCTTCAAGTTGTAAGGAGGAGAAGAACATCTTGGCTGATCTTGGTATGAATAAATCTAGTTCTAGTTCCATCTTGTTCTTGTTCTCTACTTATAGTATTGTTCTTGAATTAGAGCCTAGTTCTTCATTCATGTTCTTCGTATTAGAACTAGTTCTTAGTTCGAGTATCTTGATCATGATGATTAGAACTTTGATCTTAATTAAACATATAATTAGTATGATCATGTTTAGACTAATGTCTAGATGGTGGTTTATCAAGTCTTTGGATTTGCATATGTTCTTTACCTGTCGATCCGTAGGGTCGGGGTCCCGGGGGAGCATATGTGGTTTTCGTGTATGCAAGTGTGGTACTTGGCAAGGGAACGGGTAATTGCACTTCGTGCTCCACGGTAGTGGGGTAGGCGGTAGGTGGTGACAGCCCTGTCCGTCCCTAATACTCCCCCACGTTCGGGTACGGTGTAGGAGTCTAAAACGATGCGGGGAGCTGGCAGACCAGACCTTAGGCATTCTCCCGATCCATCTAGATGTGAATCTAACCACGTTTATATTAATTGTATGACTTGCTAGAATTCTTGACAATAACTATAACAGATTGTTCTAGTTAGGATTATTCTTTTATTTTTTTATTCTTTTATTTAATTGTCTTCTTGTACCTCTGATAGAGACGATCATATATGCCTGTGTGAACTTCACTATCCTTCAAATTATCAATGCTTTACTCACCCCTGATGAACAATTGATTATTATGCTATATTATTAACATTGAGCTATCCAATATCCTTGATTAGCTATTGCCTTCCATGGGAAAATATAAATAACGATACCCTGAATACTCTGGGTGAAATGCTACAATGATAGATCTGTGCGCTTGCAGATTGAATAGAGCCTGAACTATCAGTGTATTTGTTAGCATTATTATCTATGAATGGTTGAAATGCTACATTCATAGTGATGATGTTAAGAAATACCAACAGGGTTGGGTCTAAGGAAGGGGTGGCCATGCTCCGGATGAGGCTCACCATCCATGGGGACCAGATCTTCATCAGCTGGAAAGGCATCTGGGAATTCCCCATTACGAATGTGTTAGGTTGATCTCCTCCGAGTCGGCCCAACGGTCGACTCGGGCCTTGATCCGCGCCCTGATCAGGCGCCCAACCCAATTCATGGTTGGTGGGCCCCCGTCGCTGTTGGTATTTCTTAACGCATACAGAAATAATCCGCAAGCACACGGAATTACCGTTGTAGCATTTCACCTAGAAGTATTCAGGGTATCATATTTCCACGAGGAACGGAGGTACTCTTCTAGCTAGTTCATCCAAGGACAACACAAGGATAGAGTTTGCTAGGGTAGAGATGAATTCCTATGGTTTTAGGATCTTATGGATAGATAAACTCTACTTTTACTTGATTACTTCGGGCACCGGCGTACACCTGGTCTGCCAAGCGATACCAGCCTGTAGCTCTACGTCGAACCCAAACATGGGGGATTACAAGGGACAGATAGGGCTGTCACCACCTGCCGCCTACCCCTCAACCGTGGGACACAAGGCAAACGAAGGTAGCCTCTAGCCTAGACACCACGTCTACGCTATGGACTACTACTCTAGCGGCGATCAGGGTAATCTGTCTTTATCAAGAGCCCTCTAATAGAATATCCACCACGGGGATGGACGACGAACCCGCGAACAAGTAAGAATAAAGCTTAAATAAGCATAGACTTAAAAGCATAAGAACCATGAACACTCACTTAGCAGATGGATCCGTTGAGGTACAAGTGCTCGTCGAGGTACAAGAAGACAATTAATAAAAGAATAAAAAAATAAAAGAATAATCCTAACTAGAACAATCTGTTATAGTTATTGTCAAGAATTCTAGCAAGTCATACAATTAATATAAACGTGGTTAGATTCACATCTAGATGGATCGGGAGAATGCCTAAGGTCTGGTCTGCCAGCTCCCCGCATCGTTTTAGACTCCTACACCGTACCCGAACGTGGGGAGTATTAGGGACGGACAGGGCTGTCACCACCTACCGCCTACCCCACTACCGTGGAGCACGAAGTGCAATTACCCGTTCCCTTGCCAAGTACCACACTTGCATACACGAAAACCACATATGCTCCCCCGGGACCCCGACCCTACGGATCGACAGGTAAAGAACATATGCAAATCCAAAGACTTGATAAACCACCATCTAGACATTAGTCTAAACATGATCATACTAATTATATGTTTAATTAAGATCAAAGTTCTAATCATCATGATCAAGATACTCGAACTAAGAACTAGTTCTAATACGAAGAACATGAATGAAGAACTAGGCTCTAATTCAAGAACAATACTATAAGTAGAGAACAAGAACAAGATGGAACTAGAACTAGATTTATTCATACCAAGATCAGCCAAGATGTTCTTCTCCTCCTTACAACTTGAAGCTCTGCTCTAGATCTAAACTAAAATGATAAACTAAAACTAGAGAGCTCTAGAGTTGTATTGCCTGAATGTGTGAAACTTGATTACAGAGGAGAACATGGCTGCTTTTTATAGTGCCTAAAGGACAGTTTGTGGACGTATAATCTTGGTAACCCATGGCACCATCTTTAGCACCGCCATAGGAACCACCATGCAAAAGATGGGCCCGAGACACATCACCCGGGGGGCGGCCGCACCCTGGCTGCCGCCTGTCGCCACCGACTTTGTCTGGTGGGCTCCCTGATGGGTCTGGATCACTTCTATGTTGGGTATTGGCCTTGGTTCGCATCGTGGATTTGGACTTCTTCACATTCTCCAACTTAGGCCGCGCGAATACGCTTCGTTGATTGAGCATTTTCCCGAGTTTTACACTAATTCCACACTTAGGTCCTGCAAAACAGTAATCTTCCAATACATGTGGAACTAGGTAAATACCAAAGACATATGCATGTAAAATATGTGTTTTCTCCATTTTCAATACAAGTTGGCAGTATGAAATAGGTTATTATTAACCGCCAACAAACCCCCAGTTCCCTAGATGGCAGCAGGAACAGATTGGTGCAGCTAACAATTTGGGGGGGGGGAGGGTTTGGTGGCAATCCCTATTCCAATCCGGCGCATCCAATCCCTCTTGATGCAGCTGGTAACCACCCTGTGGCAGAAAATGTGAATGCTGTTCAAAACAATGCTTGGGAAGCGGCACATGATCATGGAGAAGACGCAGGGAATGGCTGGCCTGCATGGAATCCGGCACCAGTACAAGCAGAACTCGCTCAGAACCATCCTGAAGCTCCACCAGTGCTTGATGAGCAGATGGTAGTCCCACAGCACCCACTTTTCCCCAGGATCTGATTGATATTGATCACTCGGGCTCATTATGAGATTCCTTAGAGTCACTGGACCTGATATCCCAATGGAGCTGGTTTTTGATCTCTCTGATGATGATAGCTCATCTTCTAGTGATGCCTCATCGCCTATGGATGAGGAAGCTTTCAAGTTTCTAGCAGCAAACAAGCTATGTGCCGATCAGTTGTTTTATAATAGTAATGGCTTACCAGATGGTTTCACAATCTGGGGTATCTTTCCCCTGAACCATGTTGGCCCCAATGCCAAGCCCACCCAGATTGCTCCTCTTCTAGGCTCTATGGGCACGTTTGTGATAGACAAGAATGTTCTTAATCTCCAGCGGACAGAAGAAGTCTTTGTGCCCAATGGCCTGGACTTGGTCCCATGGAAGCCAGTGGTTCATGCTGTAATGCTCAAAGTTCTGGCTGAAACCTGCAACGCAGAGAAGAGGTACCTGCTGGTGCTGGCCCCATTAGAGCAGAGGGCTCCCAAGCTGGGCTGAATGTCGCTTTGGGTCATGGTCCATCTTTTGAATTTGAATCTTCACAAGGCCAGCCTAGCACCTTTCAATCTAACACAGATTTAGCTAGCTTCATGTCCCTTCCAACTTTTGTCAGCAATCCAAGCACACCTTTGGTGGACAGAAGGACCAGAAGGAGTAGCCGTCTTAGTGCTACGAAGAAGGGCTTCTTTCAACTGGATCAGGAACCATCCAAATGGCGGAAGGTGACATCAGTGAAAATTGATGAATCGACTGGATCCACAGTGCCAATTCCTATTGCTACCCTCCTGGAATGGGGAATTGAATGCGGCGTGACTCCTAGTGAGCTCATGGAATATGCGCTCCTAAAAGTGCCCTCCACAATTGTTCCCAATGTTACGGAAGAAGAATAGTTCTAGGTTCTGCGCCCGCTTCATCGGCATGCTCCTTTTGCTTTGTCTCATGTTTAAAGACTTTGGTCGTCTAGGCCTGTTATTCACTCATGTCATCTATTTGTGTTGCTACTCTCTTATTATCCAGTTCTAGACTCTTATTACGCTTTATGTTTGGTTAAATCTTCGCATCTGGCTTGGTGCTTGCCTCTTTTATCTTCTGTTGATCGTGCTCCCAGCTCTATTATGTTTTGCTGGTTTCATCTACTATCCCTTTTGCTCCAATGAATAATCGCACCTGGCAAATTTTATGTTGGAATATCCATGGTCTTAATGGTCGGGACAAATGGGATGCTGTCAGAACCAAGATAGATGCGAAGATTTAACCAAACATAAAGCGTAATAAGAGTCTAGAACTGGATAATAAGAGAGTAGCAACACAAATAGATGACATGAGTGAATAACAGGCCTAGACGACCAAAGTCTTTAAACATGAGACAAAGCAAAAGGAGCATGCCGATGAAGCGGGCGCAGAACCTAGAACTATTCTTCTTCCGTAACATTGGGAACAATTGTGGAGGGCACTTTTAGGAGCGCATATTCCATGAGCTCACTAGGAGTCACGCCGCATTCAATTCCCCATTCCAGGAGGGTAGCAATAGGAATTGGCACTGTGGATCCAGTCGATTCATCAATTTTCACTGATGTCACCTTCCGCCATTTGGATGGTTCCTGATCCAGTTGAAAGAAGCCCTTCTTCGTAGCACTAAGACGGCTACTCCTTCTGGTCCTTCTGTCCACCAAAGGTGTGCTTGGATTGCTGACAAAAGTTGGAAGGGACATGAAGCTAGCTAAATCTGTGTTAGATTGAAAGGTGCTAGGCTGGCCTTGTGAAGATTCAAATTCAAAAGATGGACCATGACCCAAAGCGACATTCAGCCCAGCTTGGGAGCCCTCTGCTCTAATGGGGCCAGCACCAGCAGGTACCTCTTCTCTGCGTTGCAGGTTTCAGCCAGAACTTTGAGCATTACAGCATGAACCACTGGCTTCCATGGGACCAAGTCCAGGCCATTGGGCACAAAGACTTCTTCTGTCCGCTGGAGATTAAGAACATTCTTGTCTATCACAAACGTGCCCATAGAGCCTAGAAGAGGAGCAATCTGGGTGGGCTTGGCATTGGGGCCAACATGGTTCAGGGGAAAGATACCCCAGATTGTGAAACCATCTGGTAAGCCATTACTATTATAAAACAACTGATCGGCACATAGCTTGTTTGCTGCTAGAAACTTGAAAGCTTCCTCATCCATAGGCGATGAGGCATCACTAGAAGATGAGCTATCATCATCAGAGAGATCAAAAACCAGCTCCATTGGGATATCAGGTCCAGTGACTCTAAGGAATCTCATAATGAGCCCGAGTGATCAATATCAATCAGATCCTGGGGAAAAGTGGGTGCTGTGGGACTACCATCTGCTCATCAAGCACTGGTGGAGCTTCAGGATGGTTCTGAGCGAGTTCTGCTTGTACTGGTGCCGGATTCCATGCAGGCCAGCCATTCCCTGCGTCTTCTCCATGATCATGTGCCGCTTCCCAAGCATTGTTTTGAACAGCATTCACATTTTCTGCCACAGGGTGGTTACCAGCTGCATCAAGAGGGATTGGATGCGCCGGATTGGAATAGGGATTGCCACCAAACCCTCCCCCCCCCCAAATTGTTAGCTGCACCAATCTGTTCCTGCTGCCATCTAGGGAACTGGGGGTTTGTTGGCGGTTAATAATAACCTATTTCATACTGCCAACTTGTATTGAAAATGGAGAAAACACATATTTTACATGCATATGTCTTTGGTATTTACCTAGTTCCACATGTATTGGAAGATTACTGTTTTGCAGGACCTAAGTGTGGAATTAGTGTAAAACTCGGGAAAATGCTCAATCAACGAAGCGTATTCGCGCGGCCTAAGTTGGAGAATGTGAAGAAGTCCAAATCCACGATGCGAACCAAGGCCAATACCCAACATAGAAGTGATCCAGACCCATCAGGGAGCCCACCAGACAAAGTCGGTGGCGACAGGCGGCAGCCAGGGTGCGGCCGCCCCCCGGGTGATGTGTCTCGGGCCCATCTTTTGCATGGTGGTTCCTATGGCGGTGCTAAAGATGGTGCCATGGGTTACCAAGATTATACGTCCACAAACTGTCCTTTAGGCACTATAAAAAGCAGCCATGTTCTCCTCTGTAATCAAGTTTCACACATTCAGGCAATACAACTCTAGAGCTCTCTAGTTTTAGTTTATCATTTTAGTTTAGATCTAGAGCAGAGCTTCAAGTTGTAAGGAGGAGAAGAACATCTTGGCTGATCTTGGTATGAATAAATCTAGTTCTAGTTCCATCTTGTTCTTGTTCTCTACTTATAGTATTGTTCTTGAATTAGAGCCTAGTTCTTCATTCATGTTCTTCGTATTAGAACTAGTTCTTAGTTCGAGTATCTTGATCATGATGATTAGAACTTTGATCTTAATTAAACATATAATTAGTATGATCATGTTTAGACTAATGTCTAGATGGTGGTTTATCAAGTCTTTGGATTTGCATATGTTCTTTACCTGTCGATCCGTAGGGTCGGGGTCCCGGGGGAGCATATGTGGTTTTCGTGTATGCAAGTGTGGTACTTGGCAAGGGAACGGGTAATTGCACTTCGTGCTCCACGGTAGTGGGGTAGGCGGTAGGTGGTGACAGCCCTGTCCGTCCCTAATACTCCCCCACGTTCGGGTACGGTGTAGGAGTCTAAAACGATGCGGGGAGCTGGCAGACCAGACCTTAGGCATTCTCCCGATCCATCTAGATGTGAATCTAACCACGTTTATATTAATTGTATGACTTGCTAGAATTCTTGACAATAACTATAACAGATTGTTCTAGTTAGGATTATTCTTTTATTTTTTTATTCTTTTATTTAATTGTCTTCTTGTACCTCGACGAGCACTTGTACCTCAACGGATCCATCTGCTAAGTGAGTGTTCATGGTTCTTATGCTTTTAAGTCTATGCTTATTTAAGCTTTATTCTTACTTGTTCGCGGGTTCGTCGTCCATCCCCGTGGTGGATATTCTATTAGAGGGCTCTTGATAAAGACAGATTACCCTGATCGCCGCTAGAGTAGTAGTCCATAGCGTAGACGTGGTGTCTAGGCTAGAGGCTACCTTCGTTTGCCTTGTGTCCCACGGTTGAGGGGTAGGCGGCAGGTGGTGACAGCCCTATCTGTCCCTTGTAATCCCCCATGTTTGGGTTCGACGTAGAGCTACAGGCTGGTATCGCTTGGCAGACCAGGTGTACGCCGGTGCCCGAAGTAATCAAGTAAAAGTAGAGTTTATCTATCCATAAGATCCTAAAACCATAGGAATTCATCTCTACCCTAGCAAACTCTATCCTTGTGTTGTCCTTGGATGAACTAGCTAGAAGAGTACCTCCGTTCCTCGTGGAAATATGATACCCTGAATACTTCTAGGTGAAATGCTACAACGGTAATTCCGTGTGCTTGCGGATTATTTCTGTATGCGTTAAGAAATACCAACAGCGACGGGGGCCCACCAACCATGAATTGGGTTGGGCGCCTGATCAGGGCGCGGATCAAGGCCCGAGTCGACCGTTGGGCCGACTCGGAGGAGATCAACCTAACACATTCGTAATGGGGAATTCCCAGATGCCTTTCCAGCTGATGAAGATCTGGTCCCCATGGATGGTGAGCCTCATCCGGAGCATGGCCACCCCTTCCTTAGACCCAACCCTGTTGGTATTTCTTAACATCATCACTATGAATGTAGCATTTCAACCATTCATAGATAATAATGCTAACAAATACACTGATAGTTCAGGCTCTATTCAATCTGCAAGCGCACAGATCTATCATTGTAGCATTTCACCCAGAGTATTCAGGGTATCGTTATTTATATTTTCCCATGGGAAGGCAATAGCTAATCAAGGATATTGGATAGCTCAATGTTAATAATATAGCATAATAATCAATTGTTCATCAGGGGTGAGTAAAGCATTGATAATTTGAAGGATAGTGAAGTTCACACAGGCATATATGATCGTCTCTATCAGAGGTACAAGAAGACAATTAAATAAAAGAATAAAAAAATAAAAGAATAATCCTAACTAGAACAATCTGTTATAGTTATTGTCAAGAATTCTAGCAAGTCATACAATTAATATAAACGTGGTTAGATTCACATCTAGATGGATCGGGAGAATGCCTAAGGTCTGGTCTGCCAGCTCCCCGCATCGTTTTAGACTCCTACACCGTACCCGAACGTGGGGGAGTATTAGGGACGGACAGGGCTGTCACCACCTACCGCCTACCCCACTACCGTGGAGCACGAAGTGCAATTACCCGTTCCCTTGCCAAGTACCACACTTGCATACACGAAAACCACATATGCTCCCCCGGGACCCCGACCCTACGGATCGACAGGTAAAGAACATATGCAAATCCAAAGACTTGATAAACCACCATCTAGACATTAGTCTAAACATGATCATACTAATTATATGTTTAATTAAGATCAAAGTTCTAATCATCATGATCAAGATACTCGAACTAAGAACTAGTTCTAATACGAAGAACATGAATGAAGAACTAGGCTCTAATTCAAGAACAATACTATAAGTAGAGAACAAGAACAAGATGGAACTAGAACTAGATTTATTCATACCAAGATCAGCCAAGATGTTCTTCTCCTCCTTACAACTTGAAGCTCTGCTCTAGATCTAAACTAAAATGATAAACTAAAACTAGAGAGCTCTAGAGTTGTATTGCCTGAATGTGTGAAACTTGATTACAGAGGAGAACATGGCTGCTTTTTATAGTGCCTAAAGGACAGTTTGTGGACGTATAATCTTGGTAACCCATGGCACCATCTTTAGCACCGCCATAGGAACCACCATGCAAAAGATGGGCCCGAGACACATCACCCGGGGGGCGGCCGCACCCTGGCTGCCGCCTGTCGCCACCGACTTTGTCTGGTGGGCTCCCTGATGGGTCTGGATCACTTCTATGTTGGGTATTGGCCTTGGTTCGCATCGTGGATTTGGACTTCTTCACATTCTCCAACTTAGGCCGCGCGAATACGCTTCGTTGATTGAGCATTTTCCCGAGTTTTACACTAATTCCACACTTAGGTCCTGCAAAACAGTAATCTTCCAATACATGTGGAACTAGGTAAATACCAAAGACATATGCATGTAAAATATGTGTTTTCTCCATTTTCAATACAAGTTGGCAGTATGAAATAGGTTATTATTAACCGCCAACAAACCCCCAGTTCCCTAGATGGCAGCAGGAACAGATTGGTGCAGCTAACAATTTGGGGGGGGGGGAGGGTTTGGTGGCAATCCCTATTCCAATCCGGCGCATCCAATCCCTCTTGATGCAGCTGGTAACCACCCTGTGGCAGAAAATGTGAATGCTGTTCAAAACAATGCTTGGGAAGCGGCACATGATCATGGAGAAGACGCAGGGAATGGCTGGCCTGCATGGAATCCGGCACCAGTACAAGC
Source organism: Tripidium arundinaceum (assembly GCA_030439765.1). Taxonomy (NCBI): domain Eukaryota; kingdom Viridiplantae; phylum Streptophyta; class Magnoliopsida; order Poales; family Poaceae; genus Tripidium; species Tripidium arundinaceum. The sequence continues at coordinate 5,048 of JAHUYU010001146.1, read as the reverse complement.
AGAACTCGCTCAGAACCATCCTGAAGCTCCACCAGTGCTTGATGAGCAGATGGTAGTCCCACAGCACCCACTTTTCCCCAGGATCTGATTGATATTGATCACTCGGGCTCATTATGAGATTCCTTAGAGTCACTGGACCTGATATCCCAATGGAGCTGGTTTTTGATCTCTCTGATGATGATAGCTCATCTTCTAGTGATGCCTCATCGCCTATGGATGAGGAAGCTTTCAAGTTTCTAGCAGCAAACAAGCTATGTGCCGATCAGTTGTTTTATAATAGTAATGGCTTACCAGATGGTTTCACAATCTGGGGTATCTTTCCCCTGAACCATGTTGGCCCCAATGCCAAGCCCACCCAGATTGCTCCTCTTCTAGGCTCTATGGGCACGTTTGTGATAGACAAGAATGTTCTTAATCTCCAGCGGACAGAAGAAGTCTTTGTGCCCAATGGCCTGGACTTGGTCCCATGGAAGCCAGTGGTTCATGCTGTAATGCTCAAAGTTCTGGCTGAAACCTGCAACGCAGAGAAGAGGTACCTGCTGGTGCTGGCCCCATTAGAGCAGAGGGCTCCCAAGCTGGGCTGAATGTCGCTTTGGGTCATGGTCCATCTTTTGAATTTGAATCTTCACAAGGCCAGCCTAGCACCTTTCAATCTAACACAGATTTAGCTAGCTTCATGTCCCTTCCAACTTTTGTCAGCAATCCAAGCACACCTTTGGTGGACAGAAGGACCAGAAGGAGTAGCCGTCTTAGTGCTACGAAGAAGGGCTTCTTTCAACTGGATCAGGAACCATCCAAATGGCGGAAGGTGACATCAGTGAAAATTGATGAATCGACTGGATCCACAGTGCCAATTCCTATTGCTACCCTCCTGGAATGGGGAATTGAATGCGGCGTGACTCCTAGTGAGCTCATGGAATATGCGCTCCTAAAAGTGCCCTCCACAATTGTTCCCAATGTTACGGAAGAAGAATAGTTCTAGGTTCTGCGCCCGCTTCATCGGCATGCTCCTTTTGCTTTGTCTCATGTTTAAAGACTTTGGTCGTCTAGGCCTGTTATTCACTCATGTCATCTATTTGTGTTGCTACTCTCTTATTATCCAGTTCCAGACTCTTATTACGCTTTATGTTTGGTTAAATCTTCGCATCTGGCTTGGTGCTTGCCTCTTTTATCTTCTGTTGATCGTGCTCCCAGCTCTATTATGTTTTGCTGGTTTCATCTACTATCCCTTTTGCTCCAATGAATAATCGCACCTGGCAAATTTTATGTTGGAATATCCATGGTCTTAATGGTCGGGACAAATGGGATGCTGTCAGAACCAAGATAGATGAAAGCGCTTGTGCTATTATGTGTTTGCAAGAGACCAAACGCGCTCACTTTGATGTGCATTTCATTTGTAACTTTGCACCTACGCGGTTTGATAGTTTTGTTTATGTTCCATCTGATAGAGCTTCGGGCGGGATCCTCCTTCTGTGGAATAGTTCTATCTTCTCAGGCACGACCATTGACAAGCAATGTTTTGCTATTACTGTGACTTTTTGCTTGGTTCACAACTCGGACATTTGAAACCTGACCACAGTCTATGGTCCTTGCCATGAGCCGAAGCGCTCATTTCAATGATTGGTTCTGTGCACACCAAATTGCTGATGATGACAACTGGTTATTTGTGGGGATTTCAATATTTACCGCTCGCTTGAAGATCGCAATGGACTAGGCGAAAATCTTTAGGATTCTTTTGTCTTCAATGATGCCATCAATCACTTGGGCCTAGTTGAAATCCCTCTGAAGGGGCGTGCTTACACGTGGAGAAATATGCAAAGTAATCCTTTGCTTGAACAACTTGATTGGTTTTTCTCCTCGGTGAACTGGACCCACTCTTTCCCAGCTACAAAAGTGCTTCCTCTTGCAAAGATCACATCTGATCATATGCCTTGCAAGATTTCCATTGGCACTAGTATCCCACGGTCTAACATCTTCAGATTTGAGAACTTCTGGACCGAGCATGATGGGTTTACAAATATAGTTTGAGGTCAGTGGGAGCAGACATACCAGCATCCAAACATTGCCAATGTCATAGCCAGCAAATTTTAAAGTCTTTGGTATGGTTTAAAGAATTGGAGCAAGTCCCTTTCAAATCTCAAACTTTTCATCGCCAACTGTAATGCAGTTATCCTCTTGCTTGACTCTATAGGGGAAAGGAGGGCCCTCTCTAACCCTGAGTGGAACCTGAGATAGCTAGTTAAAGGTCAGTTAGCCACCTTCCTTTGCTACCAGAATTAGTACTGGAAAAAGCGTTTTATGGTCAATCGGATCAAATTGGGAGATGAATGCACCAAATTTTTTCAAGCAATGGTGACGATCTCGCATAGGAAAAACAGTATCCCATAGTTGCTCAGTGATGATGGCACATGGATCCTAGACCATGAAGGGAAAGTAGGTCTTATTTGGAACTCTTTCAAGGCCAGAATGGGCATCACTACTGAGCCTATGTTGACGGTTGTTAACGTCAATCATAAACCATCAATATGACCTACAGTTATCCTTAAAATCAATCACCAACATAGGTGTAGTGGTTTAAACTAAGTATTTCTATAAGTTTTGGTGATTTTGTGAATGCAGGAGGGTTTATCCAGAAAATGGACAGAGTGGGCCATGCTATCTCAACAAATCAAGTTTATCCACAACGAAACTGACTCCACTGGCCTCAAATCCACCATCCATGACTTTAAAATTTGCTGGCTATGACATTGGCAATGTTTGGATGCTGGTATGTCTGCTCCCACTGACCTCAAACTATATTTGTAAACCCATCATGCTCGGTCCAGAAGTTCTCAAATCTGAAGATGTTAGACCGTGGGATACTAGTGCCAATGGAAATCTTGCAAGGCATATGATCAGATGTGATCTTTGCAAGAGGAAGCACTTTTGTAGCTGGGAAAGAGTGGGTCCAGTTCACCGAGGAGAAAAACCAATCAAGTTGTTCAAGCAAAGGATTACTTTGCATATTTCTCCACGTGTAAGCACGCCCCTTCAGAGGGATTTCAACTAGGCCCAAGTGATTGATGGCATCATTGAAGACAAAAGAATCCTAAAGATTTTCGCCTAGTCCATTGCGATCTTCAAGCGAGCGGTAAATATTGAAATCCCCACAAATAACCAGTTGTCATCATCAGCAATTTGGTGTGCACAGAACCAATCATTGAAATGAGCGCTTCGGCTCATGGCAAGGACCATAGACTGTGGTCAGGTTTCAAATGTCCGAGTTGTGAACCAAGCAAAAAGTCACAGTAATAGCAAAACATTGCTTGTCAATGGTCGTGCCTGAGAAGATAGAACTATTCCACAGAAGGAGGATCCCGCCCGAAGCTCTATCAGATGGAACATAAACAAAACTATCAAACCGCGTAGGTGCAAAGTTACAAATGAAATGCACATCAAAGTGAGCGCGTTTGGTCTCTTGCAAACACATAATAGCACAAGCGCTTTCATCTATCTTGGTTCTGACAGCATCCCATTTGTCCCGACCATTAAGACCATGGATATTCCAACATAAAATTTGCCAGGTGCGATTATTCATTGGAGCAAAAGGGATAGTAGATGAAACCAGCAAAACATAATAGAGCTGGGAGCACGATCAACAGAAGATAAAAGAGGCAAGCACCAAGCCAGATGCGAAGATTTAACCAAACATAAAGCGTAATAAGAGTCTGGAACTGGATAATAAGAGAGTAGCAACACAAATAGATGACATGAGTGAATAACAGGCCTAGACGACCAAAGTCTTTAAACATGAGACAAAGCAAAAGGAGCATGCCGATGAAGCGGGCGCAGAACCTAGAACTATTCTTCTTCCGTAACATTGGGAACAATTGTGGAGGGCACTTTTAGGAGCGCATATTCCATGAGCTCACTAGGAGTCACGCCGCATTCAATTCCCCATTCCAGGAGGGTAGCAATAGGAATTGGCACTGTGGATCCAGTCGATTCATCAATTTTCACTGATGTCACCTTCCGCCATTTGGATGGTTCCTGATCCAGTTGAAAGAAGCCCTTCTTCGTAGCACTAAGACGGCTACTCCTTCTGGTCCTTCTGTCCACCAAAGGTGTGCTTGGATTGCTGACAAAAGTTGGAAGGGACATGAAGCTAGCTAAATCTGTGTTAGATTGAAAGGTGCTAGGCTGGCCTTGTGAAGATTCAAATTCAAAAGATGGACCATGACCCAAAGCGACATTCAGCCCAGCTTGGGAGCCCTCTGCTCTAATGGGGCCAGCACCAGCAGGTACCTCTTCTCTGCGTTGCAGGTTTCAGCCAGAACTTTGAGCATTACAGCATGAACCACTGGCTTCCATGGGACCAAGTCCAGGCCATTGGGCACAAAGACTTCTTCTGTCCGCTGGAGATTAAGAACATTCTTGTCTATCACAAACGTGCCCATAGAGCCTAGAAGAGGAGCAATCTGGGTGGGCTTGGCATTGGGGCCAACATGGTTCAGGGGAAAGATACCCCAGATTGTGAAACCATCTGGTAAGCCATTACTATTATAAAACAACTGATCGGCACATAGCTTGTTTGCTGCTAGAAACTTGAAAGCTTCCTCATCCATAGGCGATGAGGCATCACTAGAAGATGAGCTATCATCATCAGAGAGATCAAAAACCAGCTCCATTGGGATATCAGGTCCAGTGACTCTAAGGAATCTCATAATGAGCCCGAGACACATCACCCGGGGGGCGGCCGCACCCTGGCTGCCGCCTGTCGCCACCGACTTTGTCTGGTGGGCTCCCTGATGGGTCTGGATCACTTCTATGTTGGGTATTGGCCTTGGTTCGCATCGTGGATTTGGACTTCTTCACATTCTCCAACTTAGGCCGCGCGAATACGCTTCGTTGATTGAGCATTTTCCCGAGTTTACACTAATTCCACACTTAGGTCCTGCAAAACAGTAATCTTCCAATACATGTGGAACTAGGTAAATACCAAAGACATATGCATGTAAAATATGTGTTTTCTCCATTTTCAATACAAGTTGGCAGTATGAAATAGGTTA
>JAHUYU010003609.1:0-17851 GCA_030439765.1 Tripidium arundinaceum | reverse complement strand
ACCACCACAGGAGGTAGGCCCGACGTGACTCGTGACTGTGGAGCGATACAGTGAGGCCAGCCGTTGCCCATTGGCAACCTCCAATCGCCACGGGAGGATCGGTCTAAATTATCACTTGTGGCGCCTATCCACCACTTGCATGTACCGTCCACAGTACATGTGACGACACCTCTGTCTCGTACTGTCGTGCTTGCACTGCATCATGACAGCAGCCGAAACCTCTCAACGTCTTAACATATACCGATAAATACGGAATGGTTGAAAAACCATAGAAATCATTCTGGCCAAACTAGATAAGCAGCTGCTTGCATTGAAATAATGTAGTAGGAGTAGAACGAACAACGGCGTTGACAACGGTCAGAGCCTGCTGTGCTGAGCCACAAATCAATGAGCTAGCTTTTCAGACACCAACTCACCCCAGGTAGCGTCACTCCATGCATCACCATACCGTGCTTGAGCTGCACACATTATGAGATTAGGCAGGATGCACCGAGCGACAGCAGTCGGTCACGTTTGACTTAACCTCGCAACTGATTGTACTACTACAGGGAGAAGTACTACACTAGTAATTAGCTGCCCTCCGAAGAGGGAGTTGAGCACTGGGCGAGGTAACGCCTCTCACCACAATAACAGGTGCATGCACCCTGCACAGTTGCTGCTTCAGTGGCCGATCGGCCATTCTAAAACTTTTTAGTTGTTTAGTCCCCAACAAATGCTTTGTCCTGTGGTCTGTGGAGAACAACCAGGAAAGCTGAGGTAGCCAGCCGCCCAGCTCTGGGACTTGGCGAGTGCCTGTGCATGCCCTGCCCCGTGCCCCACAGGCCAGGCCACGGGTCGCGGCCCCGGCAGGACATGCTTGCCGGGTCACATGTCTGCCGCGCAGCCACGCGACGCATAGTTCAGCAGCAGCTACCATGCACTGTTGCAGCAAGGCGCTCACGGTCTCACGGGCGTGCAAAGCTCCTTGCGTTTTGAGTCGCCCGGCCCGCCCTCTCCTCAGATCGTCGAATCGACAATAATTTTGGTCACCTCACCTGGCAGCCAGGTGGTATGGTAGCCCTCAACTGAAAGGCTCTGTTCCAGTTTATTTGCGATTGTTACTTGCTCCCTACGTCCCAAATTTTAAGTCATTTTTTTTAGAGTCAAACTATCTTAAGTTTGACTAAATTTATATAATAAAATAATAACATTAATAATATCAACTAAGTGTCATTAGATTCTTCATTAATTATATTTTCATAGCATAAGTATTTGATGTCATAAATTTTTATAATTTTTTATATAATTTTGATCAAACTTAAGATGCTTTGAAAGTTGAAATGAGTTTGGAAAGGATAGCGTACCAATAATAATTAATTTGGCGTTGAAAATGATGTGCTCTCCACGTACAGGAATTGACTGCTGTACACACAGATGACTTATTGTGAAACGGATGACGCAGGTTCCTTGACCACGCGGCCATCGCGGACGGCGGCGAGTCACCGGGGACGGCGAGCAAGTGGGCGCTGTGCACCCGGACGGACGTGGAGGAGGTGAAGCAGGTGGTGCGGATGCTGCCCATCTGGGCCACCACCATCATGTTCTGGACCATCCACGCGCAGATGACCACCTTCTCGGTGGCGCAGGCCGAGGTCATGGACCGGGCCATCGGCGGCTCGGGCTTCCTCATCCCCGCGGGCTCCCTCACCGTCTTCCTCACCGCCAGACCACCTCCGAGCACGGAGTCACCCTCACGGTGTTCCTGCTCATGCCGCAGTTCGTGCTCGTCGGCGCGGGCGAGGCCTTCACGTACATGGGGCAGCTCGCTTTCTTCCTGCGGAGTGCCCCAAGGGCATGAAGACCATGAGCACGGGCCTGTTCCTCAGCACCTGCGCGCTCGGATTCTTCTTCAGCACTCTGCTCGTCACCATCGTGCACAAGGTCACGGGCCACGGCGGCCGCGGCGGTTGGCTCGCCGACAACCTCAACGACGGGAGGCTCGACTACTTCTACTGGCTGCTCGCCGTGATCAGCGCCATCAACCTCGTCCTCTTCACGTTCGCCGCCAGGGGCTACGTCTACAAGGAGAAGCGCCTGGCCGACGCCGGCATCGAGCTCGCCGACGAGGAGTCTATTGCCGTCGGCCACTGATGCTGCTACCACAACCCAGCATGCATGCATCTTTCTTTTTCTTCTTTTATGTTTTGATGGTGACTTGTTTTGGCCTGAATTCGGTGGGGTATGCGTACGTGATGTATTTTGGCACACGGTGTGACCCCGTCGTACATACGCAGGTGGAGCTAATTATAATTAACGTGTACGTAAGGGTAAAAGAAATGTAGATAGAAATATACGGCTTAATAAGTGCCAAATAGTGATGTACGTTGTATTCTGCTTCTTGAAATGAATGGCAGCTAGCGTTGCTGCGCTTGTTTAATACTACTAGATTAATTAGATCCTCGTAATACGAGTAAGTTATTGACGCAATTATTCATGTGGATCATTATCTAAAAAAATCCTTGAAGAATACTAACCTTTGATTCCAAATCCCCCTTTGCTACGAGATTTTGAACTCATGCAAGTGATACACATAACTAGCTATTCTAATAGTTTTGTTACCCGACAATAACGTCATAAGGATAGTTCCAACCTAGAGACTATGGGATAGTTTTTATACTTACCGAGTCTTATATAAAAAATACACAGAGGTTTCTTCAAAATATATTTTTGTCCAATCACGTGTCTATCCATCTCCTATAATTTACCTATCTCATCTCTGCGTATCTTGGTTCTTGTGTAGATATGCTTTCTTGTCTAAGAAATCATTTTCTCCTCTCTTTCTCTTTCTTAATTTCAATGCCGCATCGCCATTTTGCTTAGTTGACACCCGAATTAATGAATATAGAGACCATCGTCTAGTTCCTAGGTTAGGACTACCCTAAAAAGAATTGTGTTGGCATCAGTTATATAATCTATTTGTACTACAAGCGCAAGTGATGTTGTAATACCTTTGTCTTGGGAGTATTCCAAAGTTTGTATCAAACTCAGAGAACAAAGGAGAAAAATAAGCTATTTCATGAAGAAAACAACACCCCTGTCTAGACCTGAGCATTTTGCGAGCTAGGCCAAAAAAAAAGCTTGGTTATTTCGGGCCAAAATAACCCTGTCCATAACCGTCCCACTACACGAGTCGGGCCTATTTTTTTGGGCCGAGACCATGCCTGGGGCGGGCCGCCCGTGCAGTTTTATAGTGTAAAACGGTTAAAATAAATATTTCGAGGCAGGCTTGGGCCAAGAAATTTTTTCTGGACAACGGGATCTGTGTACATATCTTGTCCATTAAGGTTCGTGGGCGGGCCTAAACCTAGCGGACTCTGACCGAGCACAATTTGATCAGGTCTACCCCAGTCCTATACTAGATCCGGGTTCAACCCACACGGGAATATTCCCTCAATATCTAGGTTCACTCCATTCCTCCAAAATGGAGAAATCGATCGAAGCCACTTCTTCGCGTGGGTAGGTGCATTGATGTGGCTAGAGCTCGGCGGAGCGGGCAGTGCGGCGTCGAGGCTCTAGGGCCTGGTGGGCAGCGTAGCGTCGAGGCTCAACGGGCGAAGGTCAGGGGCCCGGCGTCAGGGCCTGGTAGCCGGAGGTTGTGGGCGCGGCGTCAGGGCCGCCGTGGATCCCCCGCGGGCAGAGATTGGCTGCTCGTGGGTGGACTGGGCATGCTCGGGTGGCGCGCTGCAGGGGTAGAGCAGCGGCGGGTGCTCGGTGCAGAGCGACCGGCGCTCGGCAATGCTCCGACGGGCAGTTCTCGGGAGCATGGCTGTGAGAAGGTGCAGAGCCGAGAGAAGAAAGCCATGGAATAAGAAGAACAGAAGGAGGATGACACATGGGCCCCCCATGTCAGGGTCCTCAACACAAATCCCTTTGCCTTCAAACCAAACAGAAAATCTAGGACAACCCCATCCCTATAACCAAACGTGAAACGGGTTCAATCGAACCCAAAAAACTGTGATAGAGTCAACCCATCCCACATGGTTCCCAAACCAAACACACGCTAGAACTTTGGGGTAGGGCTGGGTTTGTAGCAGATGTTCTAGAGCAACAGGTTAGGGCAGGTTTAACTCCATTTGCATGTGTATCTAGAGTGCAAAACTCTTTTTGCCTTTGACATAGCAACACTTAGAAAAACCGAGTGCACATCTAGATAGATCTTGTGTAGGTTTTTATAAATGTATTGGGCCATAGTTTTTAAGTGACCTAATTCACCTCCTCTTAGACGTCACGGTCCCTTATCATATAAAAAAATGAATTGACACAAAGGGATCCTAAACTATTTGAGTGGTGGTAGATCCAAAAGATCCATTTCAGATCTTTTCTTTTAGTGAAACTCCATTAGTAGCTTTTCATGTGCCACCGTACCACAAGTGCAAAGTCACCTAATTCTTTACTTCCAACTACTAAATTCTTAATCTTTGACATCCTTTCACCACTACAGAATCAACCTTCACTGCCAGCCCATCACTGCCAGGTGCTAGTGAACCGGCAGTGATAACTCTTCACTGTTGGTTCTTAGCTTCAAAATCAGAAAATGATTGGGGGTCCCAAAAACCAGCAGTGAAGGTCCATATCATTGCCGGTTGGTGGCTAGAACCGGCAGCGGTTTTGTGCTATCACTGCTGGCCTTTGGCTTGAACCTGCAGTGGTGTTCTGCACAGTACAAAGCCGACGTCCTCCTCCCTCCTCTCTCCCATCCTGAGCACACTCATCTGGGAGACAGGGAGAGGCATGTTTTCCCCACCTCTCCCTCCATTGTTGCGGCCATTCTTCACCAAAATGCTCAATGAAGGTCTTGGATTTTCAAGAATGGGCATGATCTTCTTGCTTTAAGGTTAGTAACAAGCATCCACTCCTTTGAATTTGTAGCTTTACAATTGTTTTGATGGCTAGATTACTTGATTCTCATTCTAGTTATTTCTCCATTTTAGAGAGCACTTTTCAACTGGATCTTGAGGAAGGCATTCAAATTATGGTGAATCCATCTTCAAAAAGGTTGTTGTCTGTGAACCTATTTTAATTCCTAGCAAATTACATGGTGGGAGAGGTGGGGAAAACATGCCTCTCCCTGTCTCCCAGATGAGTGTGCTCAGGATGGGAGAGAGGAGGGAGGAGGACGTCGGCTTTGTACTGTGCAGAACACCACTGCAGGTTCAAGCCAAAGGCCAGCAGTGATAGCACAAAACCGCTGCCGGTTCTAGCCACCAACCGGCAATGATATGGACCTTCACTGCTGGTTTTTGGGACCCCCAATCATTTTCTGATTTTGAAGCTAAGAACCAACAGTGAAGAGTTATCACTGCCGGTTCACTAGCACCTGGCAGTGATGGGCTGGCAGTGAAGGTTGATTCTGTAGTGGTGAAAGGATGTCAAAGATTAAGAATTTAGTAGTTGGAAGTAAAGAATTAGGTGACTTTGCACTTGTGGTACGGTGGCACATGAAAAGCTACTAATGGAGTTTCACTAAAAGAAAAGATCTGAAATGGATCTTTTGGATCTACCACCACTCAAATAGTTTAGGATCCCTTTGTGTCAATTCATTTTTTTATATGATAAGGGACCGTGACGTCTAAGAGGAGGTGAATTAGGTCACTTAAAAACTATGGCCCAATACATTTATAAAAACCTACACAAGATCTATCTAGATGTGCACTCGGTTTTTCTAAGTGTTGCTATGTCAAAGGCAAAAGAGTTTTGCACTCTAGATACACATGCAAATGGAGTTAAACCTGCCCTAACCTGTTGCTCTAGAACATCTGCTACAAACCCAGCCCTACCCCAAAGTTCTAGCGTGTGTTTGGTTTGGGAACCATGTGGGATGGGTTGACTCTATCACAGTTTTTTGGGTTCGATTGAACCCGTTTCACGTTTGGTTATAGGGATGGGGTTGTCCTAGATTTTCTGTTTGGTTTGAAGGCAAAGGGATTTGTGTTGAGGACCCTGACATGGGGGGCCCATGTGTCATCCTCCTTCTGTTCTTCTTATTCCATGGCTTTCTTCTCTCGGCTCTGCACCTTCTCACAGCCATGCTCCCGAGAACTGCCCGTCGGAGCATTGCCCGAGCGCCGGTCGCTCTGCACCGAGCACCCGCCGCTGCTCTACCCCTGCAGCGCGCCACCCGAGCATGCCCAGTCCACCCACGAGCAGCCAATCTCTGCCCGCGGGGGATCCACGGCGGCCCTGACGCCGCGCCCACAACCTCCGGCTACCAGGCCCTGACGCCGGGCCCCTGACCTTCGCCCGTTGAGCCTCGACGCTACGCTGCCCACCAGGCCCTAGAGCCTCGACGCCGCACTGCCCGCTCCGCCGAGCTCTAGCCACATCAATGCACCTACCCACGCGAAGAAGTGGCTTCGATCGATTTCTCCATTTTGGAGGAATGGAGTGAACCTAGATATTGAGGGAATATTCCCGTGTGGGTTGAACCCGGATCTAGTATAGGACTGGGGTAGACCTGATCAAATTGTGCTCGGTCAGAGTCCGCTAGGTTTAGGCCCGCCCACGAACCTTAATGGACAAGATATGTACACAGATCCCGTTGTCCAGAAAAAATTTCTTGGCCCAAGCCTGCCTCGAAATATTTATTTTAACCGTTTTACACTATAAAACTGCACGGGCGGCCCGCCCCAGGCATGGTCTCGGCCCAAAAAAATAGGCCCGACTCGTGTAGTGGGACGGTTATGGACAGGGTTATTTTGGCCCGAAATAACCAAGCTTTTTTTTTGGCCTAGCTCGCAAAATGCTCAGGTCTAGACAGGGGTGTTGTTTTCTTCATGAAATAGCTTATTTTTCTCCTTTGTTCTCTGAGTTTGATACAAACTTTGGAATACTCCCAAGACAAAGGTATTACAACATCACTTGCGCTTGTAGTACAAATAGATTATATAACTGATGCCAACACAATTCTTTTTAGGGTAGTCCTAACCTAGGAACTAGACGATGGTCTCTATATTCATTAATTCGGGTGTCAACTAAGCAAAATGGCGATGCGGCATTGAAATTAAGAAAGAGAAAGAGAGGAGAAAATGATTTCTTAGACAAGAAAGCATATCTACACAAGAACCAAGATACGCAGAGATGAGATAGGTAAATTATAGGAGATGGATAGACACGTGATTGGACAAAAATATATTTTGAAGAAACCTCTGTGTATTTTTTATATAAGACTCGGTAAGTATAAAAACTATCCCATAGTCTCTAGGTTGGAACTATCCTTATGACGTTATTGTCGGGTAACAAAACTATTAGAATAGCTAGTTATGTGTATCACTTGCATGAGTTCAAAATCTCGTAGCAAAGGGGGATTTGGAATCAAAGGTTAGTATTCTTCAAGGATTTTTTTAGATAATGATCCACATGAATAATTGCGTCAATAACTTACTCGTATTACGAGGATCTAATTAATCTAGTAGTATTAAACAAGCGCAGCAACGCTAGCTGCCATTCATTTCAAGAAGCAGAATACAACGTACATCACTATTTGGCACTTATTAAGCCGTATATTTCTATCTACATTTCTTTTACCCTTACGTACACGTTAATTATAATTAGCTCCACCTGCGTATGTACGACGGGGTCACACCGTGTGCCAAAATACATCACGTACGCATACCCCCACCGAATTCAGGCCAAAACAAGTCACCATCAAAACATAAAAGAAGAAAAAGAAAGATGCATGCATGCTGGGTTGTGGTAGCAGCATCAGTGGCCGACGGCAATAGACTCCTCGTCGGCGAGCTCGATGCCGGCGTCGGCCAGGCGCTTCTCCTTGTAGACGTAGCCCCTGGCGGCGAACGTGAAGAGGACGAGGTTGATGGCGCTGATCACGGCGAGCAGCCAGTAGAAGTAGTCGAGCCTCCCGTCGTTGAGGTTGTCGGCGAGCCAACCGCCGCGGCCGCCGTGGCCCGTGACCTTGTGCACGATGGTGACGAGCAGAGTGCTGAAGAAGAATCCGAGCGCGCAGGTGCTGAGGAACAGGCCCGTGCTCATGGTCTTCATGCCCTTGGGGCACTCCCGCAGGAAGAAAGCGAGCTGCCCCATGTACGTGAAGGCCTCGCCCGCGCCGACGAGCACGAACTGCGGCATGAGCAGGAACACCGTGAGGGTGACTCCGTGCTCGGAGGTGGTCTGGCGGTGGCGCTCGATGAGCGCCGCCGCGGCCATGCCGACGACGGAGAGGAAGAGACCGACGAAGACGCGCTGCAGCGGGGTGAGGCCGTGCGGGTTCCCCGTGAGGCGGCGGGCGGCGGGCGCGACGAGGCGGTCGTAGACGGGCACGGTGAGGAGGATGGAGCCGATGAGGAAGACGGTGAGGGAGCCCGCGGGGATGAGGAAGCCCGAGCCGCCGATGGCCCGGTCCATGACCTCGGCCTGCGCCACCGAGAAGGTGGTCATCTGCGCGTGGATGGTCCAGAACATGATGGTGGTGGCCCAGATGGGCAGCATCCGCACCACCTGCTTCACCTCCTCCACGTCCGTCCGGGTGCACAGCGCCCACTTGCTCGCCGTCCCCGGTGACTCGCCGCCGTCCGCGATGGCCGCGTGGTCAAGGAACCTGCGTCATCCGTTTCACAATAAGTCATCTGTGTGTACAGCAGTCAATTCCTGTACGTGGAGAGCACATCATTTTCAACGCCAAATTAATTATTATTGGTACGCTATCCTTTCCAAACTCATTTCAACTTTCAAAGCATCTTAAGTTTGATCAAAATTATATAAAAAATTATAAAAATTTATGACATCAAATACTTATGCTATGAAAATATAATTAATGAAGAATCTAATGACACTTAGTTGATATTATTAATGTTATTATTTTATTATATAAATTTAGTCAAACTTAAGATAGTTTGACTCTAAAAAAAATGACTTAAAATTTGGGACGTAGGGAGCAAGTAACAATCGCAAATAAACTGGAACAGAGCCTTTCAGTTGAGGGCTACCATACCACCTGGCTGCCAGGTGAGGTGACCAAAATTATTGTCGATTCGACGATCTGAGAGAGGGCGGGCCGGGCGACTCAAAACGCAAGGAGCTTTGCACGCCCGTGAGACCGTGAGCGCCTTGCTGCAACAGTGCATGGTAGCTGCTGCTGAACTATGCGTCGCGTGGCTGCGCGGCAGACATGTGACCCGGCAAGCATGTCCCTGCCGGGGCCGCGACCCGTGGCCTGGCCTGTGGGGCACGGGCAGGGCATGCACAGGCACTCGCCAAGTCCCAGAGCTGGGCGGCTGGCTACCTCAGCTTTCCTGGTGTTCTCCACAGACCACAGGACAAAGCATTGTTGGGGGACCTAAACAACTAAAAGTTTTAGAATGGCCGATCGGCCACTGAAGCAGCAACTGTGCAGGGTGCATGCACCTGTTATTGTGGTGAGAGGCGTTACCTCGCCAGTGCTCAACTCCCTCTTCGGAGGGCAGCTAATTACTAGTGTAGTACTTCTCCTGTAGTAGTACAATCAGTTGCGAGGTTAAGTCAAACGTGACCGACTGCTGTCGCTCGGTGCATCCTGCCTAATCTCATAATGTGTGCAGCTCAAGCACGGTATGGTGATGCATGGAGTGACGCTACTGGGGTGAGTTGGTGTCTGAAAAGCTAGCTCATTGATTTGTGGCTCAGCACAGCAGGCTCTGACCGTTGTCAACGCCGTTGTTCGTTCTACTCCTACTACATTATTTCAATGCAAGCAGCTGCTTATCTAGTTTGGCCAGAATGATTTCTATGGTTTTTCAACCATTCCGTATTTATCGGTATATGTTAAGACGTTGAGAGGTTTCGGCTGCTGTCATGATGCAGTGCAAGCACGACAGTACGAGACAGAGGTGTCGTCACATGTACTGTGGACGGTACATGCAAGTGGTGGATAGGCGCCACAAGTGATAATTTAGACCGATCCTCCCGTGGCGATTGGAGGTTGCCAATGGGCAACGGCTGGCCTCACTGTATCGCTCCACAGTCACGAGTCACGTCGGGCCTACCTCCTGTGTGCATTGGTCCACACGTGTAGCCAGACACTCCTGAGCTGCTGGCTCCAGCCATCCATCGGTCACTACTACAGTACTACCAAACCATCCTTCGCAAAATGCTACTACCAGTGGTTTTGTCATCCCACTGTACAACGCTATGGGATACCGTGACGCTGCGATACCAGGCACGGAGCGCAGCAGTGATCTTGTGACAAACACACTGGACGTGGGCTTGGCCTGTGGACTGCAGAGAGTTGAAAACTGCAGAAATTCTTTGGCGTGTCAAGATTGCAGCAGTCAGCACAGTGGTCCACCATTATGAGCTCAGCTCCTCCCCAGATAGTCACATCGCAATTTGCCTAAAACCTTTTGCCTTCCTACTAGTATATCCTACTGTACATCTGTGTGTCTTGTGTGGTGTATCGTGTATGCACGAGTGACCCACATGCTCTGGACAAGTCGGGGGGAGCTGAGCTCATTATTGGTGGACCACTGTGCTGACTGCTGCAATCTTGACACGCCAAAGATTTCTGCAGTTTTCAACTCTCTGCAGTCCACAGGCCACAGCCCACGTCCATGTGTGTTTGTCACAAGATCACTGCTGCGCTCCGTGCCTGGTATCGCAGCGTCACGGTATCCCATAGCGTTGTACAGTGGGACTGGACAAAACCACTGGTAGTAGCATTTTTGCGAAGGGATGGTTTGGTAGTACTGTAGTAGTGACCGAGGATGGCTGGAGCCAGCAGCTCAGGAGTGTGCTGGCTACACGTGTGGACCAATGCACACAGGAGGTAGGCCCGACGTGACTCGTGACTGTGGAGCGATACAGTGAGGCCAGCCGTTGCCCATTGGCAACCTCCAATCGCCACGGGAGGATCGGTCTAAATTATCACTTGTGGCGCCTATCCACCACTTGCATGTACCGTCCACAGTACATGTGACGACACCTCTGTCTCGTACTGTCGTGCTTGCACTGCATCATGACAGCAGCCGAAACCTCTCAACGTCTTAACATATACCGATAAATACGGAATGGTTGAAAAACCATAGAAATCATTCTGGCCAAACTAGATAAGCAGCTGCTTGCATTGAAATAATGTAGTAGGAGTAGAACGAACAACGGCGTTGACAACGGTCAGAGCCTGCTGTGCTGAGCACAAATCAATGAGCTAGCTTTTCAGACACCAACTCACCCCAGGTAGCGTCACTCCATGCATCACCATACCGTGCTTGAGCTGCACACATTATGAGATTAGGCAGGATGCACCGAGCGACAGCAGTCGGTCACGTTTGACTTAACCTCGCAACTGATTGTACTACTACAGGGAGAAGTACTACACTAGTAATTAGCTGCCCTCCGAAGAGGGAGTTGAGCACTGGCGAGGTAACGCCTCTCACCACAATAACAGGTGCATGCACCCTGCACAGTTGCTGCTTCAGTGGCCGATCGGCCATTCTAAAACTTTTTAGTTGTTTAGTCCCCCAACAAATGCTTTGTCCTGTGGTCTGTGGAGAACAACCAGGAAAGCTGAGGTAGCCAGCCGCCCAGCTCTGGGACTTGGCGAGTGCCTGTGCATGCCCTGCCCCGTGCCCCACAGGCCAGGCCACGGGTCGCGGCCCGGCAGGGACATGCTTGCCGGGTCACATGTCTGCCGCGCAGCACGCGACGCATAGTTCAGCAGCAGCTACCATGCACTGTTGCAGCAAGGCGCTCACGGTCTCACGGGCGTGCAAAGCTCCTTGCGTTTTGAGTCGCCCGGCCCGCCCTCTCCTCAGATCGTCGAATCGACAATAATTTTGGTCACCTCACCTGGCAGCCAGGTGGTATGGTAGCCCTCAACTGAAAGGCTCTGTTCCAGTTTATTTGCGATTGTTACTTGCTCCCTACGTCCCAAATTTTAAGTCATTTTTTTAGAGTCAAACTATCTAAGTTTGACTAAATTTATATAATAAAATAATAACATTAATAATATCAACTAAGTGTCATTAGATTCTTCATTAATTATATTTTCATAGCATAAGTATTTGATGTCATAAATTTTTATAATTTTTTATATAATTTTGATCAAACTTAAGATGCTTTGAAAGTTGAAATGAGTTTGGAAGGATAGCGTACCAATAATAATTAATTTGGCGTTGAAATGATGTGCTCTCACGTACAGGAATTGACTGCTGTACACACAGATGACTTATTGTGAAACGGATGACGCAGGTTCCTTGACCACGCGGCCATCGCGGACGGCGGCGAGTCACCGGGGACGGCGAGCAAGTGGGCGCTGTGCACCCGGACGGACGTGGAGAGGTGAAGCAGGTGGTGCGGATGCTGCCCATCTGGGCCACCACCATCATGTTCTGGACCATCCACGCGCAGATGACCACCTTCTCGGTGGCGCAGGCCGAGGTCATGGACCGGGCCATCGGCGGCTCGGGCTTCCTCATCCCCGCGGGCTCCCTCACCGTCTTCCTCATCGGCTCCATCCTCCTCACCGTGCCGTCTACGACCGCCTCGTCGCGCCCGCCGCCCGCCGCCTCACGGGGAACCCGCACGGCCTCACCCCGCTGCAGCGCGTCTTCGTCGGTCTCTTCCTCTCCGTCGTCGGCATGGCCGCGGCGGCGCTCATCGAGCGCCACCGCCAGACCACCTCCGAGCACGGAGTCACCCTCACGGTGTTCCTGCTCATGCCGCAGTTCGTGCTCGTCGGCGCGGGCGAGGCCTTCACGTACATGGGGCAGCTCGCTTTCTTCCTGCGGGAGTGCCCCAAGGGCAGAAGACCATGAGCACGGGCCTGTTCCTCAGCACCTGCGCGCTCGGATTCTTCTTCAGCACTCTGCTCGTCACCATCGTGCACAAGGTCACGGGCCACGGCGGCCGCGGCGGTTGGCTCGCCGACAACCTCAACGACGGGAGGCTCGACTACTTCTACTGGCTGCTCGCCGTGATCAGCGCCATCAACCTCGTCCTCTTCACGTTCGCCGCCAGGGGCTACGTCTACAAGGAGAAGCGCCTGGCCGACGCCGGCATCGAGCTCGCCCGACGAGGAGTCTATTGCCGTCGGCCACTGATGCTGCTACCACAACCCAGCATGCATGCATCTTTCTTTTCTTCTTTTATGTTTTGATGGTGACTTGTTTTGGCCTGAATTCGGTGGGGGTATGCGTACGTGATGTATTTTGGCACACGGTGTGACCCCGTCGTACATACGCAGGTGGAGCTAATTATAATTAACGTGTACGTAAGGGTAAAAGAAATGTAGATAGAATATACGGCTTAATAAGTGCCAAATAGTGATGTACGTTGTATTCTGCTTCTTGAAATGATGGCAGCTAGCGTTGCTGCGCTTGTTTATTACTACTAGATTAATTAGATCCTCGTAATACGAGTAAGTTATTGACGCAATTATTCATGTGGATCATTATCTAAAAAAATCCTTGAAGAATACTAACCTTTGATTCCAAATCCCCCTTTGCTACGAGATTTTGAACTCATGCAAGTGATACACATAACTAGCTATTCTAATAGTTTTGTTACCCGACAATAACGTCATAAGGATAGTTCCAACCTAGAGACTATGGGATAGTTTTATACTTACCGAGTCTTATATAAAAAATACACAGAGGTTTCTTCAAAATATATTTTGTCCAATCACGTGTCTATCCATCTCTCATTTACCTATCTCATCTCTGCGTATCTTGGTCTTGTGTAGATATGCTTTCTTGTCTAAGAAATCATTTTCTCCTCTCTTCTCTTTCTTAATTTCAATGCCGCATCGCCATTTTGCTTAGTTGACACCCGAATTAATGAATATAGAGACCATCGTCTAGTTCCTAGGTTAGGACTACCCTAAAAGAATTGTGTTGGCATCAGTTATATAATCTATTTGTACTACAAGCGCAAGTGATGTGTAATACCTTTGTCTTGGGAGTATTCCAAAGTTTGTATCAAACTCAGAGAACAAAGGAGAAAATAAGCTATTCATGAAGAAAACAACACCCCTGTCTAGACCTGAGCATTTTGCGAGCTAGGCCAAAAAAAAAGCTTGGTTATTTCGGGCCAAAATAACCCTGTCCATAACCGTCCCACTACACGAGTCGGGCCTATTTTTTTGGGCCGAGACCATGCCTGGGCGGGCCGCCCGTGCAGTTTTATAGTGTAAAACGGTTAAATAAATATTTCGAGCAGGCTTGGGCCAAGAAATTTTTCTGGACAACGGGATCTGTGTACATATCTTGTCCATTAAGGTTCGTGGGCGGGCCTAAACCTAGCGGACTCTGACCGAGCACAATTTGATCAGGTCTACCCCAGTCCTATACTAGATCCGGGTTCAACCCACACGGAATATCCCTCAATATCTAGGTTCACTCCATTCCTCCAAAATGGAGAAATCGATCGAAGCCACTTCTTCGCGTGGGTAGGTGCATTGATGTGGCTAGAGCTCGGCGGAGCGGCAGTGCGGCGTCGAGGCTCTAGGGCCTGGTGGGCAGCGTAGCGTCGAGGCTCAACGGGCGAAGGTGCTGAGGAACAGGCCCGTGCTCATGTCTTCATGCCCTTGGGGCACTCCCGCAGGAAGAAAGCGAGCTGCCCCATGTACGTGAAGGCCTCGCCCGCGCCGACGAGCACGAACTGCGGCATGAGCAGGAACACCGTGAGGGTGACTCCGTGCTCGGAGGTGGTCTGGCGGTGGCGCTCGATGAGCGCCGCCGCGGCCATGCCGACGACGGAGAGGAAGAGACCGACGAAGACGCGCTGCAGCGGGGTGAGGCCGTGCGGGTTCCCCGTGAGGCGGGCGGCGGCGGGCGCGACGAGGCGGTCGTAGACGGGCACGGTGAGGAGGATGGAGCCGATGAGGAAGACGGTGAGGGAGCCCGCGGGGATGAGGAAGCCCGAGCCGCCGATGGCCCGGTCCATGACCTCGGCCTGCGCCACCGAGAAGGTGGTCATCTGCGCGTGGATGGTCCAGAACATGATGGTGGTGGCCCAGATGGGCAGCATCCGCACCACCTGCTTCACCTCCTCCACGTCCGTCGGTGCACAGCGCCCACTTGCTCGCCGTCCCCGGTGACTCGCCGCCGTCCGCGATGGCCGCGTGGTCAAGGAACCTGCGTCATCCGTTCACAATAAGTCATCTGTGTGTACCAGCAGTCAATTCCTGTACGTGGAGAGCACATCATTTCAACGCCAAATTAATTATTATTGGTACGCTATCCTTTCCAAACTCATTTCAACTTTCAAAGCATCTTAAGTTTGATCAAAATTATATAAAAAATTATAAAAATTTATGACATCAAATACTTATGCTATGAAAATATAATTAATGAAGAATCTAATGACACTTAGTTGATATTATTAATGTTATTATTTTATATATAAATTTAGTCAAACTTAAGATAGTTTGACTCTAAAAAAAATGACTTAAAATTTGGGACGTAGGGAGCAAGTAACAATCGCAAATAAACTGACAGAGCCTTTCAGTGAGGGCTACCATACCACCTGGCTGCCAGGTGAGGTGACCAAAATTATTGTCGATTCGACGATCTGAGGAGAGGCGGGGCCGGGCGACTCAAAACGCAAGGAGCTTTGCACCGCCGTGAGACCGTGAGCGCCTTGCTGCAACAGTGCATGGTAGCTGCTGCTGAACTATGCGTCGCGTGGCTGCGCGGCAGACATGTGACCCGGCAAGCATGTCCTGCCGGGGCCGCGACCCGTGGCCTGGCCTGTGGGGCACGGGGCAGGGCATGCACAGGCACTCGCCAAGTCCAGAGCTGGGCGGCTGGCTACCTCAGCTTTCCTGGTTGTTCTCCACAGACCACAGGACAAAGCATTTGTTGGGGGACTAAACTAAAAAGTTTTAGAATGGCCGATCGGCCACTGAAGCAGCAACTGTGCAGGGTGCATGCACCTGTTATTGTGGTGAGAGGCGTTACCTCGCCCAGTGCTCAACTCCCTCTTCGGAGGGCAGCTAATTACTAGTGTAGTACTTCTCCCTGTAGTAGTACAATCAGTTGCGAGGTTAAGTCAAACGTGACCGACTGCTGTACACACAGATGACTTATTGTGAAACGGATGACGCAGGTTCCTTGACCACGCGGCCATCGCGGACGGCGGCGAGTCACCGGGACGGCGAGCAAGTGGGCGCTGTGCACCCGGACGGACGTGGAGGAGGTGAAGCAGGTGGTGCGGATGCTGCCCATCTGGGCCACCACCATCATGTCTGGACCATCCACGCGCAGATGACCACCTTCTCGGTGGCGCAGGCCGAGTCATGGACCGGGCCATCGGCGGCTCGGGCTTCCTCATCCCCGCGGGCTCCCTCACCGTCTTCCTCATCGGCTCCATCCTCACCGTGCCCGTCTACGACCGCCTCGTCGCGCCCGCCGCCCCCGCCTCACGGGGAACCCGCACGGCCTCACCCCGCTGCAGCGCGTCTTCGTCGGTCTCTTCCTCTCCGTCGTCGGCATGGCCGCGGCGCGCTCATCGAGCGCCACCGCCAGACCACCTCCGAGCACGGAGTCACCCTCACGGTGTTCCTGCTCATGCCGCAGTTCGTGCTCGTCGGCGCGGGCGAGGCCTTCACGTACATGGGGCAGCTCGCTTTCTTCCTGCGGGAGTGCCCCAAGGGCATGAAGACCATGAGCACGGGCCTGTTCCTCAGCACCTTCGCCCGTTGAGCCTCGACGCTACGCTGCCCACCAGGCCCTAGAGCCTCGACGCCGCACTGCCCGCTCCGCCGAGCTCTAGCCACATCAATGCACCTACCCACGCGAAGAAGTGGCTTCGATCGATTTCTCCATTTTGGAGGAATGGAGTGAACCTAGATATTGAGGGAATATTCCCGTGTGGGTTGAACCCGGATCTAGTATAGGACTGGGGTAGACCTGATCAAATTGTGCTCGGTCAGAGTCCGCTAGGTTTAGGCCCGCCCACGAACCTTAATGGACAAGATATGTACACAGATCCCGTTGTCCAGAAAAATTTCTTGGCCCAAGCCTGCCTCGAAATATTTATTTAACCGTTTTACACTATAAAACTGCAGCGGCGGCCCGCCCCAGGCATGGTCTCGGCCCAAAAAATAGGCCCGACTCGTGTAGTGGGACGGTTATGGACAGGGTTATTTTGGCCCGAAATAACCAAGCTTTTTTTTGGCCTAGCTCGCAAAATGCTCAGGTCTAGACAGGGGTGTTGTTTTCTTCATGAAATAGCTTATTTTTCTCCTTGTTCTCTGAGTTTGATACAAACTTTGGAATACTCCCAAGACAAAGGTATTACAACATCACTTGCGCTTGTAGTACAAATAGATTATATAACTGATGCCAACACAATTCTTTTTAGGGTAGTCCTAACCTAGGAACTAGACGATGGTCTCTATATTCATTAATTCGGTGTCAACTAAGCAAAATGGCGATGCGGCATTGAATTAAGAAGAGAAAGAGAGGAGAAAATGATTTCTTAGACAAGAAAGCATATCTACACAAGAACCAAGATACGCAGAGATGAGATAGGTAAATTATAGGAGATGGATAGACACGTGATTGGACAAAAATATATTTTGAAGAAACCTCTGTGTATTTTTTATATAAGACTCGGTAAGTATAAAAACTATCCCATAGTCTCTAGGTTGGAACTATCCTTATGACGTTATTGTCGGGTAACAAAACTATTAGAATAGCTAGTTATGTGTATCACTTGCATGAGTTCAAAATCTCGTAGCAAAGGGGGATTTGGAATCAAAGGTTAGTATTCTTCAAGGATTTTTTTAGATAATGATCCACATGAATAATTGCGTCAATAACTTACTCGTATTACGAGGATCTAATTAATCTAGTAGTATTAAACAAGCGCAGCAACGTAG
>JAHUYU010001165.1:0-14645 GCA_030439765.1 Tripidium arundinaceum | reverse complement strand
AGCAGAGGGTGAGCTTGGGGCGAGTGGAGGGGCGAATGAGGGCGCTCTGGAGCTCCTCCCATCGACACAGCAAGAGGCAGGGGCGAGGTGGAGGTGGCAGCCATGGTGGGGGCTCGCTTTGTGCATGGTCGCCACGTCTAGACACGCGTCGTCCTTTCAGGCATTCCACCGAGCACGTGGCGTGCGTCGATGTGGCCGGCGTGGGACACCGTTTTGGGCCGCTGTCGGGCCGAATTTGGACATGGGCCTTGAAGCAAAGTTGTTCCCCTCCTGATGATCTCCAATTCCTATTTAGGGTGCTCGGCCATTAGAGCAATAGGTTAGGAGATAATTAGCTCCCAAGTTGATGCTGTCAGCGAATTAAACAAGGATTAAGCTTGATTCGTTTGAACTCTAAATCCTTGGTCAAACCTGGTCAAATGGATCTCAAACTTTTGCATGCTCCTCTTCCAAGTATATGCTCTAACTTTTATTTTTGGACCAACTTGAGTTGCTTAACAAATTTTGGAGAACGCGGGATGCCAACGTCGATGTCGATGAATTCCAGACTTTGAATTATTTAGGGGCTGAAAACTACAGCAGATTCAAACTTAAGGGCTCTAGTTGATTAACCTCAAAAGGGATTTAGGCTTGGCTCATTAAACAAAGTTTGTAGCACACAAACTAAACTACAACTTTTATTTAAGGTCAAACCTCACCACAGGTACAGAAGTCAAAGGTTTACTTTGGTCAAAGCAGCATCTTAATAAACCTTGGGGTTAGGGTTTTCGATCGATTGAGGCACTTTCTTGACATGTGCTCAACACGAACCTTTCATAACTTTTGTTGTAGTGTTCATTTAGGGTTGTTTGAGCAAGGTGTCAAGGTTTGATTGGCTTCCCATGATTTTATTCACTTGATAAACAATCCAAGTGAGCACATAACTTATCATTTCATGTGACTTTTTGATTCCAAACATCCTAAAACTCTTCCACTAGCCAAGGCACATAGGAATTGAGATGAGGAACATGAAGGATCATGTTTACCACTACTCAAGCTTGTCCTTTGCAAAAGGGCTCCATATATAAGCATTCATTTAATTAATTGACCTTGTTAGCTGTAGAATCACCCCTGGTGATAATATAAGAGTTGTAGTGCTTTTGTGAAGCTTTCCAAAATGTCTATGAACACCCTTTTTGGTGATCTAGATCTCTAGATACAACAGGTTGAAGTTGCATGGCAGACTCTGTCCAAGTCTGGATAGAGGTGCAAATATAGACAGAAAACTAACAGGCACTTCAGGGAAGCATAACTAGAGTCCTAGACCTCCAACAAACCTGATTCTTAACTTTTTGGAAATCTTATAAGTTACCTACAACTTTCTTATTATCATCTTTAGATGATTCTACAGCTAACAAGGTCAATTAATTAAATGAATGCTTATATATGGAGCCCTTTTGCAAAGGACAAGCTTGAGTAGTGGTAAACATGATCCTTCATGTTCCTCATCTCAATTCCTATGTGCCTTGGCTAGTGGAAGAGTTTTAGGATGTTTGGAATCAAAAAGTCACATGAAATGATAAGTTATGTGCTCACTTGGATTGTTTATCAAGTGAATAAAATCATGGGAAGCCAATCAAACCTTGACACCTTGCTCAAACAACCCTAAATGAACACTACAACAAAAGTTATGAAGGGTTCGTGTTGAGCACATGTCAAGAAAGTGCCTCAATCGATCGAAAACCCTAACCCCAAGGTTTATTAAGATGCTGCTTTGACCAAAGTAAACCTTTGACTTCTGTACCTGTGGTGAGGTTTGACCTTAAATAAAAGTTGTAGTTTAGTTTGTGTGCTACAAACTTTGGTTTAATGAGCCAAGCCTAAATCCCTTTTGAGGTTAATCAACTAGAGCCCTTAAGTTTGAATCTGCTGTAGTTTTCAGCCCCTAAATAATTCAAAGTCTGGAATTCATCGACATCGACGTTGGCATCCCGCGTTCTCCAAAATTTGTTAAGCAACTCAAGTTGGTCCAAAAATAAAAGTTAGAGCATATACTTGGAAGAGGAGCATGCAAAAGTTTGAGATCCATTTGACCAGGTTTGACCAAGGATTTAGAGTTCAAAACGAATCAAGCTTAATCCTTGTTTAATTCGCTGACAGCATCAACTTGGGAGCTAATTATCTCCTAACCTATTGCTCTAATGGCCGAGCACCCTAAATAGGAATGGAGATCATCAGGAGGGGAACAACTTTGCTTCAAGGCCCATGTCCAATTCGGCCCGACAGCGGCCCAAAACGGTGTCCCACGCCGGCCACATCGACGCACGCCACGTGCTCGGTGGAATGCTGAAAGGACGACGCGTGTCTAGACGTGGCGACCATGCACAAAGCGAGCCCCCACCATGGCTGCCACCTCCACCTCGCCCCTGCCTCTTGCTGTGTCGATGGAGGAGCTCCAGAGCGCCCTCATTCGCCCCTCCACTCGCCCCAAGCTCACCCTCTGCTCTCTCCTCTCATCCTCCATGGAAGGACGGACAAAGCTCCACTGCTGCCGCTCCCTTTCCTATCTCGCGCTGCACCTTCCCAGCCCTCGTCACCACCTCAATCGCGCCTCGTCGCGTCGCCTTGCCACTGCCACAGCCAGCCGCGCGGACGCCGCGCTGGCCGCTCCTAGCAGGCCGCGGCCGGGCCGCTACTGGCTACAGCCGGCCGAGCCATGGCCCAGGCTGCTGTCGGCCGCCTCCCGCCGGTCCTCGGCCACCCACGGGTGCGGCCAGGCATGGGGGATGTTCCGCCGCCGCTCCACCGCCGCTCCACCGCCACCGACGAGCCCCCTCCGGCCGGCATCGACGAGCTCCAGCACCTCCTCTGTCTAAAATCCCGTCAAGGACGTCGCGCAAGAATTCGAAGAAAGGGAGGGTCCTAACTGCAAAACTATAGACTCATATGAATAGTGTGAACAGTACTATTTCTCTTTTTTCGTTTTAATCTTTTCCAGATTTCTGGCTGAAACTTCGGAAATTCGTAGTAATTCATAGAAAAGTCGTAACATAGTAAATGAAGACTTTTTAGAATCCTTGTGAAATTATCTATGCAGCGTATCTATAAGATGGCATGTTGTAGTTTAAAGTTTTTGCTGTAAAAATAGATTTATGCAGGTTAGGTTTTTAATACTAGTTATGTCTTGTCTTTTTCATAGCTAGGGTTGAAGTGCTTCAAATGAAGTGAAAGTTTTGTGGTAGGCTGCTATATGATTCTTGAGGTCTGATACAAATTTCAGGATTTTAGGCCTGATAATTCAGGATCTATAAAAATAACAAATGTTTTGTGTTGCTTTGCTCCTATTCTGAACAGACTTGAAAGATTGTATTATTTGGCTCAGTTAAGTGTTGAATCATGCTTTGGTGACAATAAGTGAGT
Organism: Tripidium arundinaceum; assembly: GCA_030439765.1. Taxonomy (NCBI): domain Eukaryota; kingdom Viridiplantae; phylum Streptophyta; class Magnoliopsida; order Poales; family Poaceae; genus Tripidium; species Tripidium arundinaceum. The sequence goes on along the minus strand of JAHUYU010001165.1, from coordinate 11,246 downwards.
TGTAGTAATTTTCTTGAGCTCTCCAAAAAGTTAAAGATTCATAATTTTTGGGTAAGTAGATATTCAGCTATAGTTGTTTAAAGTCCTGTGGCTGATTCTGCTCAAGTCCAGACAGGATTGTTTTGTTTTGTAATGTGTGACCTTGTTAGTAGCAGAATTAGCTCTAGATGTTTATAAGAAGTTGTTCACAATTTTTTAAGATTTCTAAAAAGTCTATAAACACATTTATTGGACATATGGAACTTTAGTTATAGCTGTTTAAAGTGGCATGTTTTGATTCTGTCTATGTTTTGGACAGAGATGCATTCATTTAATAATTGACCTTGTTAGCTGTAGAATCATCTAAAGATGATAATAAGAAAGTTGTAGGTAACTTTATAAGATTTCCAAAAAGTTAAGAATCAGGTTTGTTGGAGGTCTAGGACTCTAGTTATGCTTCCCTGAAGTGCCTGTTAGTTTTCTGTCTATATTTGCACCTCTATCCAGACTTGGACAGAGTCTGCCATGCAACTTCAACCTGTTGTATCTAGAGATCTAGATCACCAAAAAGGGTGTTCATAGACATTTTGGAAAGCTTCACAAAAGCACTACAACTCTTATATTATCACCAAGGGGTGATTCGAATCCTAACTAGATCAACCACTAGCATCTATCAGATCTGCTCAGAATACAATCAAAACCTGACAGGAGAATTAAAAGTCATGTAACTCCTAAACCATCAGATCTAAGATCATGAAAATTTAACACAAGAAAGATAAGATAATTATATACAACTTTTGTATTTACTACAACCACATCAAACATCATTTACACCATGAGACTAATTGCACAATCAAAACTGCTCATGCAGTTCAAATAGTAGAGGTACAAATATAGACAGAAAACTAACAGGCACTTCAGGGAAGCATAACTAGAGTCCTAGACCTCCAACAAACCTGATTCTTAACTTTTTGGAAATCTTATAAAGTTACCTACAACTTTCTTATTATCATCTTTAGATGATTCTACAGCTAACAAGGTCAATTAATTAAATGAATGCATCTCTGTCCAAAACATAGACAGAATCAAACATGCCACTTTAAACAGCTATAACTAAAGTTCATATGTCCAATAAATGTGTTTATAGACTTTTTAGAAATCTTAAAAAATTGTGAACAACTCTTATAAACATCTAGAGCTAATTCTGCTACTAACAAGGTCACACATTACAAAACAAAACAATCCTGTCTGGACTTGAGCAGAATCAGCCACAGGACTTTAAACAACTATAGCTGAATATCTACTTACCCAAAAATTATGATCTTTAACTTTTTGGGAGAGCTCAAGAAAATTACTACAACTCACTTATTGTCACCAAAGCATGATTCTTGAGGTCTGATACAAATTTCAGGATTTTAGGCCTGATAATTCAGGATCTATAAAAATAACAATGTTTTGTGTTGCTTTGCTCCTATTCTGAACAGACTTGAAAGATTGTATTATTTGGCTCAGTTAAGTGTTGAATCATGCTTTGGTGACAATAAGTGAGTTGTAGTAATTTTCTTGAGCTCTCCAAAAAGTTAAAGATCATAATTTTTTGGGTAAGTAGATATTCAGCTATAGTTGTTTAAAGTCCTGTGGCTGATTCTGCTCAAGTCCAGACAGGATTGTTTTGTTTTGTAATGTGTGACCTTGTTAGTAGCAGAATTAGCTCTAGATGTTTATAAGAAGTTGTTCACAATTTTTTAAGATTCTAAAAAGTCTATAAACACATTTATTGGACATATGGAACTTTAGTTATAGCTGTTTAAAGTGGCATGTTTGATTCTGTCTATGTTTTGGACAGAGATGCATTCATTTAATTAATTGACCTTGTTAGCTGTAGAATCATCTAAAGATGATAATAAGAAAGTTGTAGGTAACTTTATAAGATTTCCAAAAAGTTAAGAATCAGGTTTGTTGGAGGTCTAGGACTCTAGTTATGCTTCCCTGAAGTGCCTGTTAGTTTTCTGTCTATATTTGTACCTCTACTATTTGAACTGCATGAGCAGTTTTGATTGTGCAATTATTCTCATGGTGTAAATGATGTTTGATGTGGTTGTAGTAAATACAAAAGTTGTATATAATTATCTTATCTTTCTTGTGTTAAATTTTCATGATCTTAGATCTGATGGTTTAGGAGTTACATGACTTTTAATTCTCCTGTCAGGTTTTGATTGTATTCTGAGCAGATCTGATAGATGCTAGTGGTTGATCTAGTTAGGATTCGAATCACCCCTTGGTGATAATATAAGAGTTGTAGTGCTTTTGTGAAGCTTTCCAAAATGTCTATGAACACCCCTTTTTGGTGATCTAGATCTCTAGATACAACAGGTTGAAGTTGCATGGCAGACTCTGTCCAAGTCTGGATAGAGGTGCAAATATAGACAGAAAACTAACAGGCACTTCAGGGAAGCATAACTAGAGTCCTAGACCTCCAACAAACCTGATTCTTAACTTTTTGGAAATCTTATAAAGTTACCTACAACTTTCTTATTATCATCTTTAGATGATTCTACAGCTAACAAGGTCAATTAATTAAATGAATGCATCTCTGTCCAAAACATAGACAGAATCAAACATGCCACTTTAAACAGCTATAACTAAAGTTCCATATGTCCAATAAATGTGTTTATAGACTTTTTAGAAATCTTAAAAAATTGTGAACAACTTCTTATAAACATCTAGAGCTAATTCTGCTACTAACAAGGTCACACATTACAAAACAAAACAATCCTGTCTGGACTTGAGCAGAATCAGCCACAGGACTTTAAACAACTATAGCTGAATATCTACTTACCCAAAAATTATGATCTTTAACTTTTTGGAGAGCTCAAGAAAATTACTACAACTCACTTATTGTCACCAAAGCATGATTCAACACTTAACTGAGCCAAATAATACAATCTTTCAAGTCTGTTCAGAATAGGAGCAAAGCAACACAAAACATTTGTTATTTTTATAGATCCTGAATTATCAGGCCTAAAATCCTGAAATTTGTATCAGACCTCAAGAATCATATAGCAAGCCTACCACAAAACTTTCACTTCATTTGAAGCACTTCAACCCTAGCTATGAAAAAGACAAGACATAACTAGTATTAAAAACCTAACCTGCATAAATCTATTTTTACAGCAAAAACTTTAAACTACAACATGCCATCTTATAGATACGCTGCATAGATAATTTCACAAGGATTCTAAAAAGTCTTCATTTACTATGTTACGACTTTTCTATGAATTACTACGAATTTCCGAAGTTTCAGCCAGAAATCTGGAAAAGATTAAAACGAAAAAGAGAAATAGTACTGTTCACACTATTCATATGAGTCTATAGTTTTGCAGTTAGGACCCTCCCTTTCTTCGAATTCTTGCGCGACGTCCTTGACGGGATTTTAGACAGAGGAGGTGCTGGAGCTCGTCGATGCCGGCCGGAGGGGGCTCGTCGGTGGCGGTGGAGCGGCGGTGGAGCGGCGGCGGAACATCCCCATGCCTGGCCGCACCCGTGGGTGGCCGAGGACCGGCGGGAGGCGGCCGACAGCAGCCTGGCCATGGCTCGGCCGGCTGTAGCCAGTAGCGGCCCGGCCGCGGCCTGCTAGGAGCGGCCAGCGCGGCGTCCGCGCGGCTGGCTGTGGCAGTGGCAAGGCGACGCGACGAGGCGCGATTGAGGTGGTGACGAGGGCTGGGAAGGTGCAGCGCGAGATAGGAAAGGGAGCGGCAGCAGTGGAGCTTTGTCCGTCCTTCCATGGAGGATGAGAGGGAGAGAGCAGAGGGTGAGCTTGGGGCGAGTGGAGGGGCGAATGAGGGCGCTCTGGAGCTCCTCCCATCGACACAGCAAGAGGCAGGGGCGAGGTGGAGGTGGCAGCCATGGTGGGGGCTCGCTTTGTGCATGGTCGCCACGTCTAGACACGCGTCGTCCTTTCAGGCATTCCACCGAGCACGTGGCGTGCGTCGATGTGGCCGGCGTGGGACACCGTTTTTGGGCCGCTGTCGGGCCGAATTTGGACATGGGCCTTGAAGCAAAGTTGTTCCCCTCCTGATGATCTCCAATTCCTATTTAGGGTGCTCGGCCATTAGAGCAATAGGTTAGGAGATAATTAGCTCCCAAGTTGATGCTGTCAGCGAATTAAACAAGGATTAAGCTTGATTCGTTTGAACTCTAAATCCTTGGTCAAACCTGGTCAAATGGATCTCAAACTTTTGCATGCTCCTCTTCCAAGTATATGCTCTAACTTTATTTTTGGACCAACTTGAGTTGCTTAACAAATTTTGGAGAACGCGGGATGCCAACGTCGATGTCGATGAATTCCAGACTTTGAATTATTTAGGGGCTGAAAACTACAGCAGATTCAAACTTAAGGGCTCTAGTTGATTAACCTCAAAAGGGATTTAGGCTTGGCTCATTAAACAAAGTTTGTAGCACACAACTAAACTACAACTTTTATTTAAGGTCAAACCTCACCACAGGTACAGAAGTCAAAGGTTTACTTTGGTCAAAGCAGCATCTTAATAAACCTTGGGGTTAGGGTTTTCGATCGATTGAGGCACTTTCTTGACATGTGCTCAACACGAACCTTTCATAACTTTTGTTGTAGTGTTCATTTAGGGTTGTTTGAGCAAGGTGTCAAGGTTTGATTGGCTTCCCATGATTTTATTCACTTGATAAACAATCCAAGTGAGCACATAACTTATCATTTCATGTGACTTTTTGATTCCAAACATCCTAAAACTCTTCCACTAGCCAAGGCACATAGGAATTGAGATGAGGAACATGAAGGATCATGTTTACCACTACTCAAGCTTGTCCTTTGCAAAAGGGCTCCATATATAAGCATTCATTTAATTAATTGACCTTGTTAGCTGTAGAATCATCTAAAGATGATAATAAGAAAGTTGTAGGTAACTTTATAAGATTTCCAAAAAGTTAAGAATCAGGTTTGTTGGAGGTCTAGGACTCTAGTTATGCTTCCCTGAAGTGCCTGTTAGTTTTCTGTCTATATTTGCACCTCTATCCAGACTTGGACAGAGTCTGCCATGCAACTTCAACCTGTTGTATCTAGAGATCTAGATCACCAAAAAGGGTGTTCATAGACATTTTGGAAAGCTTCACAAAAGCACTACAACTCTTATATTATCACCAAGGGGTGATTCTACAGCTAACAAGGTCAATTAATTAAATGAATGCTTATATATGGAGCCCTTTTGCAAAGGACAAGCTTGAGTAGTGGTAAACATGATCCTTCATGTTCCTCATCTCAATTCCTATGTGCCTTGGCTAGTGGAAGAGTTTTAGGATGTTTGGAATCAAAAAGTCACATGAAATGATAAGTTATGTGCTCACTTGGATTGTTTATCAAGTGAATAAAATCATGGGAAGCCAATCAAACCTTGACACCTTGCTCAAACAACCCTAAATGAACACTACAACAAAAGTTATGAAAGGTTCGTGTTGAGCACATGTCAAGAAAGTGCCTCAATCGATCGAAAACCCTAACCCCAAGGTTTATTAAGATGCTGCTTTGACCAAAGTAAACCTTTGACTTCTGTACCTGTGGTGAGGTTTGACCTTAAATAAAAGTTGTAGTTTAGTTTGTGTGCTACAAACTTTGTTTAATGAGCCAAGCCTAAATCCCTTTTGAGGTTAATCAACTAGAGCCCTTAAGTTTGAATCTGCTGTAGTTTTCAGCCCCTAAATAATTCAAAGTCTGGAATTCATCGACATCGACGTTGGCATCCCGCGTTCTCCAAAATTTGTTAAGCAACTCAAGTTGGTCCAAAAATAAAAGTTAGAGCATATACTTGGAAGAGGAGCATGCAAAAGTTTGAGATCCATTTGACCAGGTTTGACCAAGGATTTAGAGTTCAAACGAATCAAGCTTAATCCTTGTTTAATTCGCTGACAGCATCAACTTGGGAGCTAATTATCTCCTAACCTATTGCTCTAATGGCCGAGCACCCTAAATAGGAATTGGAGATCATCAGGAGGGGAACAACTTTGCTTCAAGGCCCATGTCCAAATTCGGCCCGACAGCGGCCCAAAACGGTGTCCCACGCCGGCCACATCGACGCACGCCACGTGCTCGGTGGAATGCCTGAAAGGACGACGCGTGTCTAGACGTGGCGACCATGCACAAAGCGAGCCCCCACCATGGCTGCCACCTCCACCTCGCCCCTGCCTCTTGCTGTGTCGATGGGAGGAGCTCCAGAGCGCCCTCATTCGCCCCTCCACTCGCCCCAAGCTCACCCTCTGCTCTCTCCCTCTCATCCTCCATGGAAGGACGGACAAAGCTCCACTGCTGCCGCTCCCTTTCCTATCTCGCGCTGCACCTTCCCAGCCCTCGTCACCACCTCAATCGCGCCTCGTCGCGTCGCCTTGCCACTGCCACAGCCAGCCGCGCGGACGCCGCGCTGGCCGCTCCTAGCAGGCCGCGGCCGGGCCGCTACTGGCTACAGCCGGCCGAGCCATGGCCAGGCTGCTGTCGGCCGCCTCCCGCCGGTCCTCGGCCACCCACGGGTGCGGCCAGGCATGGGGATGTTCCGCCGCCGCTCCACCGCCGCTCCACCGCCACCGACGAGCCCCCTCCGGCCGGCATCGACGAGCTCCAGCACCTCCTCTGTCTAAAATCCCGTCAAGGACGTCGCGCAAGAATTCGAAGAAAGGGAGGGTCCTAACTGCAAAACTATAGACTCATATGAATAGTGTGAACAGTACTATTTCTCTTTTTCGTTTTAATCTTTTCCAGATTTCTGGCTGAAACTTCGGAAATTCGTAGTAATTCATAGAAAAGTCGTAACATAGTAAATGAAGACTTTTTAGAATCCTTGTGAAATTATCTATGCAGCGTATCTATAAGATGGCATGTTGTAGTTTAAAGTTTTTGCTGTAAAAATAGATTTATGCAGGTTAGGTTTTTAATACTAGTTATGTCTTGTCTTTTTCATAGCTAGGGTTGAAGTGCTTCAAATGAAGTGAAAGTTTTGTGGTAGGCTTGCTATATGATTCTTGAGGTCTGATACAAATTTCAGGATTTTAGGCCTGATAATTCAGGATCTATAAAAATAACAAATGTTTTGTGTTGCTTTGCTCCTATTCTGAACAGACTTGAAAGATTGTATTATTTGGCTCAGTTAAGTGTTGAATCATGCTTTGGTGACAATAAGTGAGTTGTAGTAATTTTCTTGAGCTCTCCAAAAAGTTAAAGATCATAATTTTTGGGTAAGTAGATATTCAGCTATAGTTGTTTAAAGTCCTGTGGCTGATTCTGCTCAAGTCCAGACAGGATTGTTTTGTTTTGTAATGTGTGACCTTGTTAGTAGCAGAATTAGCTCTAGATGTTTATAAGAAGTTGTTCACAATTTTTTAAGATTTCTAAAAAGTCTATAAACACATTTATTGGACATATGGAACTTTAGTTATAGCTGTTTAAAGTGGCATGTTTGATTCTGTCTATGTTTTGGACAGAGATGCATTCATTTAATTAATTGACCTTGTTAGCTGTAGAATCATCTAAAGATGATAATAAGAAAGTTGTAGGTAACTTTATAAGATTTCCAAAAAGTTAAGAATCAGGTTTGTTGGAGGTCTAGGACTCTAGTTATGCTTCCCTGAAGTGCCTGTTAGTTTTCTGTCTATATTTGTACCTCTACTATTTGAACTGCATGAGCAGTTTTGATTGTGCAATTATTCTCATGGTGTAAATGATGTTTGATGTGGTTGTAGTAAATACAAAAGTTGTATATAATTATCTTATCTTTCTTGTGTTAAATTTTCATGATCTTAGATCTGATGGTTTAGGAGTTACATGACTTTTAATTCTCCTGTCAGGTTTTGATTGTATTCTGAGCAGATCTGATAGATGCTAGTGGTTGATCTAGTTAGGATTCGAATCACCCCTTGGTGATAATATAAGAGTTGTAGTGCTTTTGTGAAGCTTTCCAAAATGTCTATGAACACCCTTTTTGGTGATCTAGATCTCTAGATACAACAGGTTGAAGTTGCATGGCAGACTCTGTCCAAGTCTGGATAGAGGTGCTTAATTATACTTGTTTGACCTTTTTAACTGTTGAATCACCGCGCGATGATAATAATTATGTTTTATATAATCTAATAATAGTTTTAGAGAGATAAGGCTCATGCTTGTTTGATATCTATAACTCTAGCTTTAAGCCACTGGAGTTTAGCATCAGGTTCTGTCCACAGTTTGGACAGAATTACTTGTTTGGATTGTTTGGCCTAGTTAATGTTATATATAGCTCTGGATATTCATAACATTATTGTAGGCAATTTCATTAGCTTTCCAGAAAGTCTAGGATCACCTTTGTTGGATATCTGGATCTCTGTTTATGACTGAAACAAGTGCTTGCTGTGCTGCTGTCCAGATTATGTGCATGTGTTCTATTGCTTATGTATGTGCTCTAATTGATTGACTTAGCTTGAGTGAATTGGTGTGCTCTATACTTATGTTTGCTTTACGTGTTACTTTGTGTGCATTCATACATGTGCATGGTGCATCTCATTTTAGGTACGCTAGATGGTAAACGTCAAGGGAAGGACGTGGTGGTGGCGAGGGCTGGGAAGGTGCAGCGCGAGATAGGAAAGGGAGCGGCAGCAGTGGAGCTTTGTCCGTCCTTCCATGGAGGATGAGAGGGAGAGAGCAGAGGGTGAGCTTGGGGCGAGTGGAGGGGCGAATGAGGGCGCTCTGGAGCTCCTCCCATCGACACAGCAAGAGGCAGGGGCGAGGTGGAGGTGGCAGCCATGGTGGGGGCTCGCTTTGTGCATGGTCGCCACGTCTAGACACGCGTCGTCCTTTCAGGCATTCCACCGAGCACGTGGCGTGCGTCGATGTGGCCGGCGTGGGACACCGTTTTGGGCCGCTGTCGGGCCGAATTTGGACATGGGCCTTGAAGCAAAGTTGTTCCCCTCCTGATGATCTCCAATTCCTATTTAGGGTGCTCGGCCATTAGAGCAATAGGTTAGGAGATAATTAGCTCCCAAGTTGATGCTGTCAGCGAATTAAACAAGGATTAAGCTTGATTCGTTTGAACTCTAAATCCTTGGTCAAACCTGGTCAAATGGATCTCAAACTTTTGCATGCTCCTCTTCCAAGTATATGCTCTAACTTTTATTTTTGGACCAACTTGAGTTGCTTAACAAATTTTGGAGAACGCGGGATGCCAACGTCGATGTCGATGAATTCCAGACTTTGAATTATTTAGGGGCTGAAAACTACAGCAGATTCAAACTTAAGGGCTCTAGTTGATTAACCTCAAAAGGGATTTAGGCTTGGCTCATTAAACAAAGTTTGTAGCACACAAACTAAACTACAACTTTTATTTAAGGTCAAACCTCACCACAGGTACAGAAGTCAAAGGTTTACTTTGGTCAAAGCAGCATCTTAATAAACCTTGGGGTTAGGGTTTATCGATCGATTGAGGCACTTTCTTGACATGTGCTCAACACGAACCTTTCATAACTTTTGTTGTAGTGTTCATTTAGGGTTGTTTGAGCAAGGTGTCAAGGTTTGATTGGCTTCCCATGATTTTATTCACTTGATAAACAATCCAAGTGAGCACATAACTTATCATTTCATGTGACTTTTTGATTCCAAACATCCTAAAACTCTTCCACTAGCCAAGGCACATAGGAATTGAGATGAGGAACATGAAGGATCATGTTTACCACTACTCAAGCTTGTCCTTTGCAAAAGGGCTCCATATATAAGCATAAAGGCTTTGCATTTATTCCAAATTTGTCAACTCAAGCTCATGGTCATTGCTCAACATATCTTAGTTAGGTCCAAAACCACTGCGTAACTTGGGGCTAACACCTGGGGTGTTACAGCGCTTGGCCATGGCCTTTGCCAGGTGGGCTGGTGGCTGGGCCAGGATCACCCCTTGGTGGGTGTTTGCCCCAGTTGGCACGTTTAATGGGCGTCTCCTTTGTTTCTTTGTGCAAATCAGCGTCGGAAAGCGCCTTTCGGTGAAATCTTCCATGTATTCGTGTTTGTGACCTGCAAAATAATGTTCTCCAAATACATGTGGAACTTGGTTAATAGTAAATGCATATGTGTTTAAGTTTTGCCAAATTCTCCTCTTTTGGTGTCTTAATTGGCGGTCAAATTTGGTCATTAAGGACCGCCAACAGTAACGCACCTTGCACTATTTGTGTGATTGTCCAAGATGGAACCAGCTTGACTATAGCAAGGGCCAGAGGTGAAAATGGCACAAACATTGCCAACTAGTCTGCTAATTCCCTGCGTAGCATTGTTTTGTGACACATAAACTTCATAGCTACCAAGGAATCGTTACCTAGCTGGAGATTAACCTCCCAACTAGTAACTAAACAGCTGTCTTCAACACTAAAAAGCTCCAATGCTTCAGCTGTTGCAACAAGTAAATGTAGTTGTTGCAGATGTAGGTGACCATCATCAAAGTCAGCCGAAAAGGGGTTCACACCTAGAAAGGCTGATTTTGACTGAATGATCATCATACACACAACGATTGAGGATTTGGACAGAAGATCATGAGCACAGGGGAAAAACTTATGAAGGAACATCGACCTCCATTGATTCTCACCCAGCTGATAACTTGTCCAATTCTAAGTGTCACGTGCCCTCTTTTATCCAATAGGGACGGCACATGTCCAACAAAAAGGTAACATTACTCACGGAAGCGATCAACAGAGTCATTTATCTACCACCTCTTGCAGTCTGTTAATGTTTATGTTGGTGACCTGTTCTTCCAAAGTTATCCTATTTGCAACTTCAGAAGGAGGTTCTATTGCAAATGGTCCGATATATGGATCTTCTGATAAGATATGGAAAGATAACCAAGGGAAATCTCATGAGAAGATAACACATCGGTGTAGTTTCTATAATGGATCATGGTTAGCAACCTCGATACCAGCGCGTGCCGAGCAGCATGACCTTGTGGCTGCAGTCCACAGGATGCTCTCGGTTTTGTCGCGGCACCGTCAGTTACTACTCAAGACACCATCACCGAGCCTACAACCAATGAGAAATCTCACATGGTACAGACAGACCTTGCATGCATAAGCATCATGTGCAAGGCAGGGTTAAGCAAGCAAAGATGATCACAAGGCTTGGAGCTAACAAGGAGGGAATCCAAAGTAAAGACACAGCACAAGATAAACATAGATTAACTACCCAAGGCAATCAATTACGATACTCTTGCCTTTGAGTTCTGCTTATTTCACCTCCAACCCTCTCG
>JAHUYU010002695.1:0-17728 GCA_030439765.1 Tripidium arundinaceum | reverse complement strand
TTGGGCGTTTGTCACTGCTAGCGTTAATCATTCTCGTAGTAGGGCCTTTGGTTTGTAGTTGTAGAATCACGTGATGCGTCGTGAGATGATGTAATCGTAAGTTTATTTTATGAATTTGATGTAACGTATTTCTCGTGCACATACTAATTATTAACTTATAAGAAATAAGAGGTGGTAATGGATCAACAGGTACCTTGTAGCTGCACTAAACAATTTGGATAGATTTCATTGTCCATTTCTAACAGTGATAGATCTAATTGTGCAGATATCTGAGTGTTGTGGCTGTGGCTGTTGGTGCTATACTCTTTGTGCTTACTAGCTTTTCTGATCCTGGGACTGTTACTGCTGAGAACGTTTCTCATTATGTATCTTGCTACCCATATGACAACATTATTTTTGTGGAGAAAGAATGTTCAACTTGCAAGATTACTAGGTATATCTAGTTATTCACTACTCCCTCCGGTTCCCTAAAGGAAGTCGTTTTGAAGTTGTCCTAAGTCAAATATTTTGAACTTTGACTGCAAATAATTTTTTTATGTGTTGAGTTTGGAAATGTGAAATTGGTATGGATAGATTCGTCTCGATATATAGTTTCATAAAAGTAATACATTAACTATATTTTATAAATATTTAATAACAAAAGGTAGTAGTCAAAGTTGTATTTTGGAGACCGTGTCAATGTTCAAAATGACTTGCTTTAGGGAACCAGAGGAGTAACTCCTAGCTGCCAGTCGTTGCATGTAGAAGTAGAACCCTAAATTATAAGATGGTATACTTAGCTGTTTTCTTAGGTACCCAGTAAAATCTTAGGGCTAGTTTGCAATGAGTAATCCAGTATGTGTGCAACAACAAAACTGATAGCTTTAAAGTTCTTGTGATTTTGATAACACTCAAGGGCAAATACATCTAGCATAGGGGTTCCCTTCCCTCTGCTACTTCATGCAGTTACATGTGTTTCTTATTTTAGCAACTCATTGGTCATTTGTGTGCAGACCAGCCAGGGCAAAGCACTGTAGAATATGTGACAAGTGTGTTGCTCGATTCGATCACCATTGTGGATGGATGGTACTTGTACTTACTAATTGATGGTATTGCTTTTGCTTCATTTATGTTCTGAATTTGTCTGTGTTGATACAGAATAATTGCATTGGGGAGAAAAATACTCGCTATTTTGTGGCCTTTTTAGTTTGGTGAGTTCTGCTTGGGTTTCTTTCCAGCATACCTTATAATCTTTGTCTGGCCTAGATGGGAAATCTTAAGGCCCATGCACTTCTCACTGATGATTCTTTTCTGTTTTCTATGTTTATCATCCGTCTTTCTTTTTTATAGCCTAATATAAAGTCCCAAGAGTCAACATAATCTCCTGAATTGTCATTTTTCTGAGTGGCTAAATTTTAGTCCAACTACAAATACTAATTATAGGACATAAATCAACTGGATAAACCAAGTACGCATCTTGAAATGATATGTTTATCCTACCGAGCTTCAAGATTAGCTTTCGTACAAGAAGTTGGATCGTTAGCTTCCTTTTTCTCTTTTTTTTTTCCTTATATGAAAAGCTTTGCCTTCTAGACTTCACAGCATAGTTTTCCAATGTGCTGTGCAAAGTGCAGTTGTTTAGATGCAGGTATTAACTAGCTTATGATCCATTTGCGCTGTAGTTCTATGGATTTGGTTGTAACTTTTAATATATTACCTTTATATTACCAAATCAATATGGGAGATCTGCTCGGCTACTTGGTTGTTCTTTTCTTTTTTCCATAGTGGGTGAGCCCAAATTTCATTACTAAGGCCCTGTTTGGATCCACCAGCTAAAGTTTAGCTGCTAGGGATCCAAACTAGCGCAGCTAAAACTCAGCTAAACTTTAGCTGGAGGCCACAATGTACACAATCCCTTTAGCTGTTCCAACCTAGCTAAACCCAGCTAAAACATGTTTAAAGACGAAATCGCCCCTCTGTTTTTCCGTGTCCATATCGGGCTCAACAAAAGTAAGGGCAGCATGGTAAATAAACACCAAATAGCTAGAGGATCCAAAATGCCCCTTTAGCAAGCTAAAGTTTAGCTGGCTAAAGTTTAGCTAGGGTGGATCCAAACAGGGCCTAAAGCTTAATGAAATTACAAACAACCACCAGTGTAGAATTTTGCCACTGCTACTGTCTAGCAAAAGAACTGCTCTGAAACGACCACAAAAGCACACAGGCTCTGTGAAACGATTCCACCACCACACTTCCTTACACTGATCCTACTTGATTATTTTTTTCTCAAATAATCCTACTTGATTATTCAACCTTGGCGAACACTGTAGCCTTTTTGTTTAAGGCATAATTGTTTCAGTTGCTGTAAGTAGCAAGCTAATTAATCATCAAGATCATTCACTGACCTGAAATATTAAGTTTTTTTGGGCAAAAATATTAATAAAATTTTTAAATGTACTTTCTCTTCCATTCGATAACAGGCATTTTCTTCTATGTCTGTATGGGGCAATAATCCTTGGCTTCATTCTTGCTGGTGAATTAAAAGAGCGGAAAATTGTATACATTCTGACAGGTAAATTCAATGCCTTTCCTGAGAATTTACTGCCTTGTTCAATGGGAGTAACTTAACATATCTCCAATTTAAACCTAACAATTGACATAGAACAACTGAGTAGTGGGTAGTCTATCTATGTTGAGTTGTACGTGGGAGTTTTGAACTCTCCTGATAGCACCTTATGGGAAATTGTTTACCATTATACATAATCTCTGATTTTTATTTCAATTGCATACAATTTTTGGATTAATCACATAAAACTATGAGGTATAACTTATCTTCTTTATTCGACATTTTAACCTCTATTTTCCCATTTGTAATGAGGCATCTTTTGGATGGACAGTTTATGTGTTTGGGGAGATATTTTGGCTAAATTTCAAAGGTTCAAGTTCACTATGTCTTACCTCGTTGGTTGTTGTATTTGTCAAACAAAGGTGTAAATGGTAAGCACAGAAGCCACCAAGGAGCAGTGCTAATATAGCCAAAAATACACTCAAAAGTATCTGAGTGTTATGCACAGCAAGCAACCACTGCAAATTTGACCATGAGTTAAAACACAGATTTAGTAGAGCAGTAAAGGGAATTTTGTATCAATGTGTTCCTCTAGCATACCTGTGCAACATGTGGAAACAAGCCCCAGAATGAGTTATCGATACCATAATAAACTGTCACATCCAAAAGATGCCTCATTACAAATGGGAAAATAGAGGTTAAAATGTCGAATAAAGAAGATAAGTTATACCTCATAGTTTTATGTGATTAATCCAAAAATTGTATGCAATTGAAATAAAAATCAGAGATTATGTATAATGGTAAACAATTTCCCATAAGGTGCTATCAGGAGAGTTCAAAACTCCCACGTACAACTCAACATAGATAGACTACCCACTACTCAGTTGTTCTATGTCAATTGTTAGGTTTAAATTGGAGATATGTTAAGTTACTCCCATTGAACAAGGCAGTAAATTCTCAGGAAAGGCATTGAATTTACCTGTCAGAATGTATACAATTTTCCGCTCTTTTAATTCACCAGCAAGAATGAAGCCAAGGATTATTGCCCCATACAGACATAGAAGAAAATGCCTGTTATCGAATGGAAGAGAAAGTACATTTAAAAATTTTATTAATATTTTTGCCCAAAAAAACTTAATATTTCAGGTCAGTGAATGATCTTGATGATTAATTAGCTTGCTACTTACAGCAACTGAAACAATTATGCCTTAAACAAAAAGGCTACAGTGTTCGCCAAGGTTGAATAATCAAGTAGGATTATTTGAGAAAAAAATAATCAAGTAGGATCAGTGTAAGGAAGTGTGGTGGTGGAATCGTTTCACAGAGCCTGTGTGCTTTTGTGGTCGTTTCAGAGCAGTTCTTTTGCTAGACAGTAGCAGTGGCAAAATTCTACACTGGTGGTTGTTTGTAATTTCATTAAGCTTTAGGCCCTGTTTGGATCCACCCTAGCTAAACTTTAGCCAGCTAAACTTTAGCTTGCTAAAGGGGCATTTTGGATCCTCTAGCTATTTGGTGTTTATTTACCATGCTGCCCTTACTTTTGTTGAGCCCGATATGGACACGGAAAAACAGAGGGGCGATTTCGTCTTTAAACATGTTTTAGCTGGGTTTAGCTAGGTTGGAACAGCTAAAGGGATTGTGTACATTGTGGCCTCCAGCTAAAGTTTAGCTGAGTTTTAGCTGCGCTAGTTTGGATCCCTAGCAGCTAAACTTTAGCTGGTGGATCCAAACAGGGCCTTAGTAATGAAATTTGGGCTCACCCACTATGGAAAAAAGAAAAGAACAACCAAGTAGCCGAGCAGATCTCCCATATTGATTTGGTAATATAAAGGTAATATATTAAAAGTTACAACCAAATCCATAGAACTACAGCGCAAATGGATCATAAGCTAGTTAATACCTGCATCTAAACAACTGCACTTTGCACAGCACATTGGAAAACTATGCTGTGAAGTCTAGAAGGCAAAGCTTTTCATATAAGGAAAAAAAAAAGAGAAAAAGGAAGCTAACGATCCAACTTCTTGTACGAAAGCTAATCTTGAAGCTCGGTAGGATAAACATATCATTTCAAGATGCGTACTTGGTTTATCCAGTTGATTTATGTCCTATAATTAGTATTTGTAGTTGGACTAAAATTTAGCCACTCAGAAAAATGACAATTCAGGAGATTATGTTGACTCTTGGGACTTTATATTAGGCTATAAAAAAGAAAGACGGATGATAAACATAGAAAACAGAAAAGAATCATCAGTGAGAAGTGCATGGGCCTTAAGATTTCCCATCTAGGCCAGACAAAGATTATAAGGTATGCTGGAAAGAAACCCAAGCAGAACTCACCAAACTAAAAAGGCCACAAAATAGCGAGTATTTTTCTCCCCAATGCAATTATTCTGTATCAACACAGACAAATTCAGAACATAAATGAAGCAAAAGCAATACCATCAATTAGTAAGTACAAGTACCATCCATCCACAATGGTGATCGAATCGAGCAACACACTTGTCACATATTCTACAGTGCTTTGCCCTGGCTGGTCTGCACACAAATGACCAATGAGTTGCTAAAATAAGAAACACATGTAACTGCATGAAGTAGCAGAGGGAAGGGAACCCCTATGCTAGATGTATTTGCCCTTGAGTGTTATCAAAATCACAAGAACTTTAAAGCTATCAGTTTTGTTGTTGCACACATACTGGATTACTCATTGCAAACTAGCCCTAAGATTTTACTGGGTACCTAAGAAAACAGCTAAGTATACCATCTTATAATTTAGGGTTCTACTTCTACATGCAACGACTGGCAGCTAGGAGTTACTCCTCTGGTTCCCTAAAGCAAGTCATTTTGAACATTGACACGGTCTCCAAAATACAACTTTGACTACTACCTTTTGTTATTAAATATTTATAAAATATAGTTAATGTATTACTTTTATGAAACTATATATCGAGACGAATCTATCCATACCAATTTCACATTTCCAAACTCAACACATAAAAAAATTATTTGCAGTCAAAGTTCAAAATATTTGACTTAGGACAACTTCAAAACGACTTCCTTTAGGGAACCGGAGGGAGTAGTGAATAACTAGATATACCTAGTAATCTTGCAAGTTGAACATTCTTTCTCCACAAAAATAATGTTGTCATATGGGTAGCAAGATACATAATGAGAAACGTTCTCAGCAGTAACAGTCCCAGGATCAGAAAAGCTAGTAAGCACAAAGAGTATAGCACCAACAGCCACAGCCACAACACTCAGATATCTGCACAATTAGATCTATCACTGTTAGAAATGGACAATGAAATCTATCCAAATTGTTTAGTGCAGCTACAAGGTACCTGTGCAATCCACTCACATAATACCCAGGAATGTACTCGAAAGATGTCTGCACTATTATAAAATATGTCACCCCAATTATGGCAACATAAAATACCTGCGGTTGAGAGAAGAAAATAAGTCACAGACGACTGGTTAGGAGCAGGAGCTGATGCCAGCATCTCATGCATTTAAATAACAACAGAAACCCTCGGCTCTTAGTTGTTGATAGTTAAGTAAATTTGGTTATGATTTGACATGCCAGGTAATCTATGCTAGATCATGTGTCCCAAGGGAATTAGAAGAATAATCACTAAGGAAAAAACTTCCACTGAAGCCAAGGGTATAACAGTAAAACGATCTGAAGTTTATGTAAATTACATGTGTGTATCGTTATCATTAATTCACAATGGCAAACTGCTGTTCTGCCCTATTCAATGCAGAGAATTCAAACACAGATCCCCAAGCATTGATATAATTATGCGTCAAGTCACACCAGAGAGACACAGATCCATATACCCAGTTGGTCTTTCTTGCAGTCTTTTCTCACTTTTCTCACCTTCCAAATCCTTCTCTCGTCCCCCCAGTTTTCTTCCCTCCTTCCTTTCACGTTCACAGTTTCACTTAGCACGCACAAAGCCTTTAGCAATTTCATAGGATCTGAAGAACATAAATCCCTCCCTTAATCAGCAGCTTTTGGTTGCATGTTTACTGTTTGGAAACAATCGCAGCAGGTTTACCAATGCAGGATAACTATAACTGTGGGCACCCAAATAAGAAATCCAAGCCCTAACATACTTGATCATCCACATTCTGGTACTTGAAAAAGCTCCTCATTTGCAGCGTCAATCGAGCATTGGAGCTACCAACCGAGAACCAACCATCAATCCCCTAAACTATCGATCAATGCCACTATCCCAAGTAACAACTAACAGGCATTCAGCATCAAACGATATCAATCTTCCAAGACTCAAAACAGGAAACCTAACTTTCCATTACAACTACATCGCCTTTCAACATAAACAATCATCCCCAACAATGATAATTCAAGACACGTTACCCCATCATTGGGAATTCAAATACTGATGAGTGGCATGTACCTGCAATATCGGGTTGGGTCGGTCGCAGCAGTATCGCTCGACGCCGAGGACGAGATCCTTAGCCCCAGTGCCGCACACAGCCTGCACAAGCCGCCTGCGGGAACAGTTCCCTCACTTGCTAAGCAGGGAGCAGGAGTGAAGGGAGGGAGAGGGGGAAGGGAGGCGCGAGAACGTACAGGAGGTAGTGGTAGGCCCCAAAGGTGAGGAAAGTGAGAAAAGACTGCAAGAAAGACCAACTGGGTATATGGATCTGTGTCTCTCTGGTGTGACTTGACGCATAATTATATCAATGCTTGGGGATCTGTGTTTGAATTCTCTGCATTGAATAGGGCAGAACAGCAGTTTGCCATTGTGAATTAATGATAACGATACACACATGTAATTTACATAAACTTCAGATCGTTTTACTGTTATACCCTTGGCTTCAGTGGAAGTTTTTTCCTTAGTGATTATTCTTCTAATTCCCTTGGGACACATGATCTAGCATAGATTACCTGGCATGTCAAATCATAACCAAATTTACTTAACTATCAACAACTAAGAGCCGAGGGTTTCTGTTGTTATTTAAATGCATGAGATGCTGGCATCAGCTCCTGCTCCTAACCAGTCGTCTGTGACTTATTTTCTTCTCTCAACCGCAGGTATTTTATGTTGCCATAATTGGGGTGACATATTTTATAATAGTGCAGACATCTTTCGAGTACATTCCTGGGTATTATGTGAGTGGATTGCACAGGTACCTTGTAGCTGCACTAAACAATTTGGATAGATTTCATTGTCCATTTCTAACAGTGATAGATCTAATTGTGCAGATATCTGAGTGTTGTGGCTGTGGCTGTTGGTGCTATACTCTTTGTGCTTACTAGCTTTTCTGATCCTGGGACTGTTACTGCTGAGAACGTTTCTCATTATGTATCTTGCTACCCATATGACAACATTATTTTTGTGGAGAAAGAATGTTCAACTTGCAAGATTACTAGGTATATCTAGTTATTCACTACTCCCTCCGGTTCCCTAAAGGAAGTCGTTTTGAAGTTGTCCTAAGTCAAATATTTTGAACTTTGACTGCAAATAATTTTTTTATGTGTTGAGTTTGGAAATGTGAAATTGGTATGGATAGATTCGTCTCGATATATAGTTTCATAAAAGTAATACATTAACTATATTTTATAAATATTTAATAACAAAAGGTAGTAGTCAAAGTTGTATTTTGGAGACCGTGTCAATGTTCAAAATGACTTGCTTTAGGGAACCAGAGGAGTAACTCCTAGCTGCCAGTCGTTGCATGTAGAAGTAGAACCCTAAATTATAAGATGGTATACTTAGCTGTTTTCTTAGGTACCCAGTAAAATCTTAGGGCTAGTTTGCAATGAGTAATCCAGTATGTGTGCAACAACAAAACTGATAGCTTTAAAGTTCTTGTGATTTTGATAACACTCAAGGGCAAATACATCTAGCATAGGGGTTCCCTTCCCTCTGCTACTTCATGCAGTTACATGTGTTTCTTATTTTAGCAACTCATTGGTCATTTGTGTGCAGACCAGCCAGGGCAAAGCACTGTAGAATATGTGACAAGTGTGTTGCTCGATTCGATCACCATTGTGGATGGATGGTACTTGTACTTACTAATTGATGGTATTGCTTTTGCTTCATTTATGTTCTGAATTTGTCTGTGTTGATACAGAATAATTGCATTGGGGAGAAAAATACTCGCTATTTTGTGGCCTTTTTAGTTTGGTGAGTTCTGCTTGGGTTTCTTTCCAGCATACCTTATAATCTTTGTCTGGCCTAGATGGGAAATCTTAAGGCCCATGCACTTCTCACTGATGATTCTTTTCTGTTTTCTATGTTTATCATCCGTCTTTCTTTTTTATAGCCTAATATAAAGTCCCAAGAGTCAACATAATCTCCTGAATTGTCATTTTTCTGAGTGGCTAAATTTTAGTCCAACTACAAATACTAATTATAGGACATAAATCAACTGGATAAACCAAGTACGCATCTTGAAATGATATGTTTATCCTACCGAGCTTCAAGATTAGCTTTCGTACAAGAAGTTGGATCGTTAGCTTCCTTTTTCTCTTTTTTTTTTCCTTATATGAAAAGCTTTGCCTTCTAGACTTCACAGCATAGTTTTCCAATGTGCTGTGCAAAGTGCAGTTGTTTAGATGCAGGTATTAACTAGCTTATGATCCATTTGCGCTGTAGTTCTATGGATTTGGTTGTAACTTTTAATATATTACCTTTATATTACCAAATCAATATGGGAGATCTGCTCGGCTACTTGGTTGTTCTTTTCTTTTTTCCATAGTGGGTGAGCCCAAATTTCATTACTAAGGCCCTGTTTGGATCCACCAGCTAAAGTTTAGCTGCTAGGGATCCAAACTAGCGCAGCTAAAACTCAGCTAAACTTTAGCTGGAGGCCACAATGTACACAATCCCTTTAGCTGTTCCAACCTAGCTAAACCCAGCTAAAACATGTTTAAAGACGAAATCGCCCCTCTGTTTTTCCGTGTCCATATCGGGCTCAACAAAAGTAAGGGCAGCATGGTAAATAAACACCAAATAGCTAGAGGATCCAAAATGCCCCTTTAGCAAGCTAAAGTTTAGCTGGCTAAAGTTTAGCTAGGGTGGATCCAAACAGGGCCTAAAGCTTAATGAAATTACAAACAACCACCAGTGTAGAATTTTGCCACTGCTACTGTCTAGCAAAAGAACTGCTCTGAAACGACCACAAAAGCACACAGGCTCTGTGAAACGATTCCACCACCACACTTCCTTACACTGATCCTACTTGATTATTTTTTTCTCAAATAATCCTACTTGATTATTCAACCTTGGCGAACACTGTAGCCTTTTTGTTTAAGGCATAATTGTTTCAGTTGCTGTAAGTAGCAAGCTAATTAATCATCAAGATCATTCACTGACCTGAAATATTAAGTTTTTTTGGGCAAAAATATTAATAAAATTTTTAAATGTACTTTCTCTTCCATTCGATAACAGGCATTTTCTTCTATGTCTGTATGGGGCAATAATCCTTGGCTTCATTCTTGCTGGTGAATTAAAAGAGCGGAAAATTGTATACATTCTGACAGGTAAATTCAATGCCTTTCCTGAGAATTTACTGCCTTGTTCAATGGGAGTAACTTAACATATCTCCAATTTAAACCTAACAATTGACATAGAACAACTGAGTAGTGGGTAGTCTATCTATGTTGAGTTGTACGTGGGAGTTTTGAACTCTCCTGATAGCACCTTATGGGAAATTGTTTACCATTATACATAATCTCTGATTTTTATTTCAATTGCATACAATTTTTGGATTAATCACATAAAACTATGAGGTATAACTTATCTTCTTTATTCGACATTTTAACCTCTATTTTCCCATTTGTAATGAGGCATCTTTTGGATGTGACAGTTTATTATGGTATCGATAACTCATTCTGGGGCTTGTTTCCACATGTTGCACAGGTATGCTAGAGGAACACATTGATACAAAATTCCCTTTACTGCTCTACATAGATAGACTACCCACTACTCAGTTGTTCTATGTCAATTGTTAGGTTTAAATTGGAGATATGTTAAGTTACTCCCATTGAACAAGGCAGTAAATTCTCAGGAAAGGCATTGAATTTACCTGTCAGAATGTATACAATTTTCCGCTCTTTTAATTCACCAGCAAGAATGAAGCCAAGGATTATTGCCCCATACAGACATAGAAGAAAATGCCTGTTATCGAATGGAAGAGAAAGTACATTTAAAAATTTTATTAATATTTTTGCCCAAAAAAACTTAATATTTCAGGTCAGTGAATGATCTTGATGATTAATTAGCTTGCTACTTACAGCAACTGAAACAATTATGCCTTAAACAAAAAGGCTACAGTGTTCGCCAAGGTTGAATAATCAAGTAGGATTATTTGAGAAAAAAATAATCAAGTAGGATCAGTGTAAGGAAGTGTGGTGGTGGAATCGTTTCACAGAGCCTGTGTGCTTTTGTGGTCGTTTCAGAGCAGTTCTTTTGCTAGACAGTAGCAGTGGCAAAATTCTACACTGGTGGTTGTTTGTAATTTCATTAAGCTTTAGGCCCTGTTTGGATCCACCCTAGCTAAACTTTAGCCAGCTAAACTTTAGCTTGCTAAAGGGGCATTTTGGATCCTCTAGCTATTTGGTGTTTATTTACCATGCTGCCCTTACTTTTGTTGAGCCCGATATGGACACGGAAAAACAGAGGGGCGATTTCGTCTTTAAACATGTTTTAGCTGGGTTTAGCTAGGTTGGAACAGCTAAAGGGATTGTGTACATTGTGGCCTCCAGCTAAAGTTTAGCTGAGTTTTAGCTGCGCTAGTTTGGATCCCTAGCAGCTAAACTTTAGCTGGTGGATCCAAACAGGGCCTTAGTAATGAAATTACAAACAACCACCAGTGTAGAATTTTGCCACTGCTACTGTCTAGCAAAAGAACTGCTCTGAAACGACCACAAAAGCACACAGGCTCTGTGAAACGATTCCACCACCACACTTCCTTACACTGATCCTACTTGATTATTTTTTTCTCAAATAATCCTACTTGATTATTCAACCTTGGCGAACACTGTAGCCTTTTTGTTTAAGGCATAATTGTTTCAGTTGCTGTAAGTAGCAAGCTAATTAATCATCAAGATCATTCACTGACCTGAAATATTAAGTTTTTTTGGGCAAAAATATTAATAAAATTTTTAAATGTACTTTCTCTTCCATTCGATAACAGGCATTTTCTTCTATGTCTGTATGGGGCAATAATCCTTGGCTTCATTCTTGCTGGTGAATTAAAAGAGCGGAAAATTGTATACATTCTGACAGGTAAATTCAATGCCTTTCCTGAGAATTTACTGCCTTGTTCAATGGGAGTAACTTAACATATCTCCAATTTAAACCTAACAATTGACATAGAACAACTGAGTAGTGGGTAGTCTATCTATGTAGAGCAGTAAAGGGAATTTTGTATCAATGTGTTCCTCTAGCATACCTGTGCAACATGTGGAAACAAGCCCCAGAATGAGTTATCGATACCATAATAAACTGTCACATCCAAAAGATGCCTCATTACAAATGGGAAAATAGAGGTTAAAATGTCGAATAAAGAAGATAAGTTATACCTCATAGTTTTATGTGATTAATCCAAAAATTGTATGCAATTGAAATAAAAATCAGAGATTATGTATAATGGTAAACAATTTCCCATAAGGTGCTATCAGGAGAGTTCAAAACTCCCACGTACAACTCAACATAGATAGACTACCCACTACTCAGTTGTTCTATGTCAATTGTTAGGTTTAAATTGGAGATATGTTAAGTTACTCCCATTGAACAAGGCAGTAAATTCTCAGGAAAGGCATTGAATTTACCTGTCAGAATGTATACAATTTTCCGCTCTTTTAATTCACCAGCAAGAATGAAGCCAAGGATTATTGCCCCATACAGACATAGAAGAAAATGCCTGTTATCGAATGGAAGAGAAAGTACATTTAAAAATTTTATTAATATTTTTGCCCAAAAAAACTTAATATTTCAGGTCAGTGAATGATCTTGATGATTAATTAGCTTGCTACTTACAGCAACTGAAACAATTATGCCTTAAACAAAAAGGCTACAGTGTTCGCCAAGGTTGAATAATCAAGTAGGATTATTTGAGAAAAAAATAATCAAGTAGGATCAGTGTAAGGAAGTGTGGTGGTGGAATCGTTTCACAGAGCCTGTGTGCTTTTGTGGTCGTTTCAGAGCAGTTCTTTTGCTAGACAGTAGCAGTGGCAAAATTCTACACTGGTGGTTGTTTGTAATTTCATTAAGCTTTAGGCCCTGTTTGGATCCACCCTAGCTAAACTTTAGCCAGCTAAACTTTAGCTTGCTAAAGGGGCATTTTGGATCCTCTAGCTATTTGGTGTTTATTTACCATGCTGCCCTTACTTTTGTTGAGCCCGATATGGACACGGAAAAACAGAGGGGCGATTTCGTCTTTAAACATGTTTTAGCTGGGTTTAGCTAGGTTGGAACAGCTAAAGGGATTGTGTACATTGTGGCCTCCAGCTAAAGTTTAGCTGAGTTTTAGCTGCGCTAGTTTGGATCCCTAGCAGCTAAACTTTAGCTGGTGGATCCAAACAGGGCCTTAGTAATGAAATTTGGGCTCACCCACTATGGAAAAAAGAAAAGAACAACCAAGTAGCCGAGCAGATCTCCCATATTGATTTGGTAATATAAAGGTAATATATTAAAAGTTACAACCAAATCCATAGAACTACAGCGCAAATGGATCATAAGCTAGTTAATACCTGCATCTAAACAACTGCACTTTGCACAGCACATTGGAAAACTATGCTGTGAAGTCTAGAAGGCAAAGCTTTTCATATAAGGAAAAAAAAAAGAGAAAAAGGAAGCTAACGATCCAACTTCTTGTACGAAAGCTAATCTTGAAGCTCGGTAGGATAAACATATCATTTCAAGATGCGTACTTGGTTTATCCAGTTGATTTATGTCCTATAATTAGTAGTTCTATGGATTTGGTTGTAACTTTTAATATATTACCTTTATATTACCAAATCAATATGGGAGATCTGCTCGGCTACTTGGTTGTTCTTTTCTTTTTTCCATAGTGGGTGAGCCCAAATTTCATTACTAAGGCCCTGTTTGGATCCACCAGCTAAAGTTTAGCTGCTAGGGATCCAAACTAGCGCAGCTAAAACTCAGCTAAACTTTAGCTGGAGGCCACAATGTACACAATCCCTTTAGCTGTTCCAACCTAGCTAAACCCAGCTAAAACATGTTTAAAGACGAAATCGCCCCTCTGTTTTTCCGTGTCCATATCGGGCTCAACAAAAGTAAGGGCAGCATGGTAAATAAACACCAAATAGCTAGAGGATCCAAAATGCCCCTTTAGCAAGCTAAAGTTTAGCTGGCTAAAGTTTAGCTAGGGTGGATCCAAACAGGGCCTAAAGCTTAATGAAATTACAAACAACCACCAGTGTAGAATTTTGCCACTGCTACTGTCTAGCAAAAGAACTGCTCTGAAACGACCACAAAAGCACACAGGCTCTGTGAAACGATTCCACCACCACACTTCCTTACACTGATCCTACTTGATTATTTTTTTCTCAAATAATCCTACTTGATTATTCAACCTTGGCGAACACTGTAGCCTTTTTGTTTAAGGCATAATTGTTTCAGTTGCTGTAAGTAGCAAGCTAATTAATCATCAAGATCATTCACTGACCTGAAATATTAAGTTTTTTTGGGCAAAAATATTAATAAAATTTTTAAATGTACTTTCTCTTCCATTCGATAACAGGCATTTTCTTCTATGTCTGTATGGGGCAATAATCCTTGGCTTCATTCTTGCTGGTGAATTAAAAGAGCGGAAAATTGTATACATTCTGACAGGTAAATTCAATGCCTTTCCTGAGAATTTACTGCCTTGTTCAATGGGAGTAACTTAACATATCTCCAATTTAAACCTAACAATTGACATAGAACAACTGAGTAGTGGGTAGTCTATCTATGTTGAGTTGTACGTGGGAGTTTTGAACTCTCCTGATAGCACCTTATGGGAAATTGTTTACCATTATACATAATCTCTGATTTTTATTTCAATTGCATACAATTTTTGGATTAATCACATAAAACTATGAGGTATAACTTATCTTCTTTATTCGACATTTTAACCTCTATTTTCCCATTTGTAATGAGGCATCTTTTGGATGTGACAGTTTATTATGGTATCGATAACTCATTCTGGGGCTTGTTTCCACATGTTGCACAGGTATGCTAGAGGAACACATTGATACAAAATTCCCTTTACTGCTCTACATAGATAGACTACCCACTACTCAGTTGTTCTATGTCAATTGTTAGGTTTAAATTGGAGATATGTTAAGTTACTCCCATTGAACAAGGCAGTAAATTCTCAGGAAAGGCATTGAATTTACCTGTCAGAATGTATACAATTTTCCGCTCTTTTAATTCACCAGCAAGAATGAAGCCAAGGATTATTGCCCCATACAGACATAGAAGAAAATGCCTGTTATCGAATGGAAGAGAAAGTACATTTAAAAATTTTATTAATATTTTTGCCCAAAAAAACTTAATATTTCAGGTCAGTGAATGATCTTGATGATTAATTAGCTTGCTACTTACAGCAACTGAAACAATTATGCCTTAAACAAAAAGGCTACAGTGTTCGCCAAGGTTGAATAATCAAGTAGGATTATTTGAGAAAAAAATAATCAAGTAGGATCAGTGTAAGGAAGTGTGGTGGTGGAATCGTTTCACAGAGCCTGTGTGCTTTTGTGGTCGTTTCAGAGCAGTTCTTTTGCTAGACAGTAGCAGTGGCAAAATTCTACACTGGTGGTTGTTTGTAATTTCATTACTAAGGCCCTGTTTGGATCCACCAGCTAAAGTTTAGCTGCTAGGGATCCAAACTAGCGCAGCTAAAACTCAGCTAAACTTTAGCTGGAGGCCACAATGTACACAATCCCTTTAGCTGTTCCAACCTAGCTAAACCCAGCTAAAACATGTTTAAAGACGAAATCGCCCCTCTGTTTTTCCGTGTCCATATCGGGCTCAACAAAAGTAAGGGCAGCATGGTAAATAAACACCAAATAGCTAGAGGATCCAAAATGCCCCTTTAGCAAGCTAAAGTTTAGCTGGCTAAAGTTTAGCTAGGGTGGATCCAAACAGGGCCTAAAGCTTAATGAAATTACAAACAACCACCAGTGTAGAATTTTGCCACTGCTACTGTCTAGCAAAAGAACTGCTCTGAAACGACCACAAAAGCACACAGGCTCTGTGAAACGATTCCACCACCACACTTCCTTACACTGATCCTACTTGATTATTTTTTTCTCAAATAATCCTACTTGATTATTCAACCTTGGCGAACACTGTAGCCTTTTTGTTTAAGGCATAATTGTTTCAGTTGCTGTAAGTAGCAAGCTAATTAATCATCAAGATCATTCACTGACCTGAAATATTAAGTTTTTTTGGGCAAAAATATTAATAAAATTTTTAAATGTACTTTCTCTTCCATTCGATAACAGGCATTTTCTTCTATGTCTGTATGGGGCAATAATCCTTGGCTTCATTCTTGCTGGTGAATTAAAAGAGCGGAAAATTGTATACATTCTGACAGGTAAATTCAATGCCTTTCCTGAGAATTTACTGCCTTGTTCAATGGGAGTAACTTAACATATCTCCAATTTAAACCTAACAATTGACATAGAACAACTGAGTAGTGGGTAGTCTATCTATGTAGAGCAGTAAAGGGAATTTTGTATCAATGTGTTCCTCTAGCATACCTGTGCAACATGTGGAAACAAGCCCCAGAATGAGTTATCGATACCATAATAAACTGTCACATCCAAAAGATGCCTCATTACAAATGGGAAAATAGAGGTTAAAATGTCGAATAAAGAAGATAAGTTATACCTCATAGTTTTATGTGATTAATCCAAAAATTGTATGCAATTGAAATAAAAATCAGAGATTATGTATAATGGTAAACAATTTCCCATAAGGTGCTATCAGGAGAGTTCAAAACTCCCACGTACAACTCAACATAGATAGACTACCCACTACTCAGTTGTTCTATGTCAATTGTTAGGTTTAAATTGGAGATATGTTAAGTTACTCCCATTGAACAAGGCAGTAAATTCTCAGGAAAGGCATTGAATTTACCTGTCAGAATGTATACAATTTTCCGCTCTTTTAATTCACCAGCAAGAATGAAGCCAAGGATTATTGCCCCATACAGACATAGAAGAAAATGCCTGTTATCGAATGGAAGAGAAAGTACATTTAAAAATTTTATTAATATTTTTGCCCAAAAAAACTTAATATTTCAGGTCAGTGAATGATCTTGATGATTAATTAGCTTGCTACTTACAGCAACTGAAACAATTATGCCTTAAACAAAAAGGCTACAGTGTTCGCCAAGGTTGAATAATCAAGTAGGATTATTTGAGAAAAAAATAATCAAGTAGGATCAGTGTAAGGAAGTGTGGTGGTGGAATCGTTTCACAGAGCCTGTGTGCTTTTGTGGTCGTTTCAGAGCAGTTCTTTTGCTAGACAGTAGCAGTGGCAAAATTCTACACTGGTGGTTGTTTGTAATTTCATTAAGCTTTAGGCCCTGTTTGGATCCACCCTAGCTAAACTTTAGCCAGCTAAACTTTAGCTTGCTAAAGGGGCATTTTGGATCCTCTAGCTATTTGGTGTTTATTTACCATGCTGCCCTTACTTTTGTTGAGCCCGATATGGACACGGAAAAACAGAGGGGCGATTTCGTCTTTAAACATGTTTTAGCTGGGTTTAGCTAGGTTGGAACAGCTAAAGGGATTGTGTACATTGTGGCCTCCAGCTAAAGTTTAGCTGAGTTTTAGCTGCGCTAGTTTGGATCCCTAGCAGCTAAACTTTAGCTGGTGGATCCAAACAGGGCCTTAGTAATGAAATTTGGGCTCACCCACTATGGAAAAAAGAAAAGAACAACCAAGTAGCCGAGCAGATCTCCCATATTGATTTGGTAATATAAAGGTAATATATTAAAAGTTACAACCAAATCCATAGAACTACAGCGCAAATGGATCATAAGCTAGTTAATACCTGCATCTAAACAACTGCACTTTGCACAGCACATTGGAAAACTATGCTGTGAAGTCTAGAAGGCAAAGCTTTTCATATAAGGAAAAAAAAAAGAGAAAAAGGAAGCTAACGATCCAACTTCTTGTACGAAAGCTAATCTTGAAAG
>JAHUYU010001732.1:0-15108 GCA_030439765.1 Tripidium arundinaceum | reverse complement strand
GCTGATAGGTTTGATGAGAGATGTGGAGAAATGGACAAGAGCTCACGACGCAGGTGGTTGGAGGTACAAGTTTCAGTGCAGCAACATGGTCGAGTCTTTCAGTAAGTTGCTGCTGGGGATTTGTGGTATGCCCATGAACGCTATCGTGCAATTCACATTCTACAAGCTTGTTGCCTGGTTCAACGATAGACATGCCCATGCATTGCAATTGCAGAGTGATGGAAAGATTTGGGCTCCAACACCACAGGCACATCTAGAGAAGGCGAAGGAGAGGGCTGGCACGCATGAGGTCACATGTTTTGACCACGCCATAGGCACATCTTGGACAGAGTGGTATGTCATTTGCTCTACTTTTCTATATCGATTTGCGTAACAATAAATTATAACTTTAAACTTTGTTGTAGGGCAACACCCTCAAAGTGTCGTTCGAAGAAATAGAGCGCTTTCGTACGAGGGTGACGGACGACGACACGCGTAGCTTCCTTGACGTAAGATTCCATAAATATGCATATAGTAGATTACTAACACGTTCAATACATTCAGTTGACATGATTTTGTGCACCAGAGACTGGCACGTCGGCTACGCCGTGCTGCTGTGCGCTGTGGTTGCAGGATAGCCACGGCGCAGGACGTGCACGTGTCTTCTGCAGCCAGAGGTGGCGTAGGTTCGTCTAGCCACACACCTACAGGGTCGCGAGGCATTTCCACCGAGGACGAGGACGAGGACGTGGACCAGGGGCACGAGGAGCTTGGACCGTCTCAGCTAGAGGATGCTCCCTCGACTCAGCCTACGCAGCAGCTAGGTACCAGGCGACGTCGACCACCCGACCCTTACACTCTAGGCAGCCACGCTCTTGGACACAAGGGCAAGGGTAGGTCTAGGAGGCAGTGAGGGCTTTGGTAGATTTTAAGTTAGATGTTTTCATGGATTGTGGTGGACCTGTGGACTTTTATTATGTATTGTTATGGACTGTATGGACTATTATTATGGACTGTTCTAGCCTATTATTATGTATTGTATATATGGACTGTTTTAGCCTATTATTATGGACTGTTCTAGACTATTATTATGGACTGTTCTAGCCTATTATTATGGACATATGTTAATGTGATATTTGTGTTTGGATTGAATCGAAAAACACGGAAAACTCTGCTAAAATTTGTTGCCACATGTCAAGTTGTGCAGTACACTGATAGCATTTAGCCTTTTCAGTGATTTATCATGTCACTATCCTATCGTACATCACCTTTTACAGATGAATTGATTGATCAAAGGAATCTAGCCTTTTCAGATGAGTTTTCAAATAGGCTTTTCAGGGATGTCATCTACGCCGTTACAGTGTCCTATGAAATAGACTTTTGAGTGATATGTAGTAGGCTTTTCAGGAGCATTGAAGCCACACTACAAAGGCTTCCCACTCCACTGCTGCCTATATATACACCTTTCTTCATACGATGCAACTCACTTGAAACCAGTAGTTGGTTGCATGCGAGTAGTAATGTTTGGAGAGTCATTTAGAGGGAAGGGAAAGGGGGGACGAAGGGAACTCCCATTGTGTGGGAGGGGTCTCTGGGTTCGGAAGACTTTGATAAACCACTGTATCATTTTCCGGTCGAGACCAAGAGAGATTTCACCAAAGAGTGCCCTCTCCGAGGATACGATAACCGGAAAGAAGATTGGCCAAAATGTAGGCATGGTGAGGACTGCTTAGTGCAGATGTTCGTGGAGGGTTTGGATGGAGGTCATCGTTTCTTCAAATGTTCGCGAGCAGAGGTAATTGGTTTTAAAATTCTTTACTCAAATTTTTTTCTCCATTGCTTTGCACCTTATAGGCCAAACTCACTGCATTGTTCACTAAAATCTTTGAAATGCAGTGTTCAGAGTCCAAAGAAAACTGTGGCTTCACTAGGTGGGTTGATCCTAGACCAATCTATCCGCACGCACAGTGCATCTACTACTTGCAAGACCGTATCTTTGAATTAGAAAGGGGAGTTAGCAGCGGTTACAAGGACGACAAAGCCGACAATAGCAACAGTGGTGGCGTTAAACAGGAGGGACTATGCCATGATCCATATTGCACTTGCCCTAATCACAAGAACAACGGGTCTCTGCCACCACCCCCGCCACCTCCACCACCAACAATGGGAGGGTACTGTGGAGAAGGGGCAACACAATTTGCTATGTGGCCGCACTACTAGATAGAACAAATCTATCGTGTTCACATGCCACATCCATGTTAGGTTTATTGTTCAGTTCAATTACCTAAGGCATGTTAGGTTTAGTCCAAGGAACTATGTACATTTGTTTCGTACATGTTTCTCACATGCCATGTAATGTGCTTGTTGTTCGCTCCAATTACCTAAGGCATGTTAGGTTTAGTCCAGGACATATGTGCCCTAGTTTGGTACATGTTCTGACATACCATGCTCTATGTTATGCGTGTTGAATTGTGAAATCCACTACTTTCTTATGTTTTATGTGCACTTCGAGAACTAGTTTCATTACCTCAACAACATTAAACCTAATATAATGACCACAAATAATAAAAGCGACAACACTATGAAAGGTCCAATAACTTAAAGTGCATATGAAGTACATGACGACGAACTAAATAACACAGAACATGCCCTAGGTACATGATTTACATAAGGTGCATTACATTAAACACATTGCATACTACATCGACCACATTGTCTATGATTAAACCATACAACTAGCCAACTACTGAGTGCAACGAGGCCACTTTCCCTTTTTCTGGGCATCGGGATTCTCCTCCATCGCTGCCTTCACTCGGCGCACGCGCTCAAGCTTCTTCTCCCTCTCCTCCCTATACGCAGCAACACGCCTCCTTTCCTCCTCTTCCTTGTGCTCCTTTTCTGCTGCCTCCTCTTTGCGTCTCTTCTCTAATATCTCCAGACGCTCCGCATCCCACTCCTTCAGGCCTTGTATAAGCCGCATGTCATCCTCCTTGATCTCAGTGTCGATCTACTGCTCAAAATCACAGAGCGGTGGAGGGGTCTGCAGCAAAGGCAATTGTTACAAAACCAATTAATATGCAAGACTTCACATGACACAAATTAATTAATAAACAATAGCAATTTCTCACAATAAATGTACTATAGCGCTGATGCTCTGTAGGCTCCCATGCAAAATTAGAACACATCCAATACCTCTGCTTATACGTTGCCTCATCTTCGAAAATGTCTATCTTGCACGGATCGCCACAGAAGCACATGCGTATTGGCACACCGCTAGGGAGCGGCTTTGGGATGTAGGTACTTTTGGTCATCCGTCCATAACTACAATTGAACAAACTCCATTCTAATATAACAAAACAAATAACAATAAACCATAAAACCTAGGGTTTAACATGTGATGAAAAAGATCGACGCATACCTTTGTTTTCTAGCTTTTCCACGCCTAGGCATCCTACGGTTATATAATACATATGAATTTTAAAAAGTGCATGAACCAATAACATGTAAGCTACATAGGTTAAGAATACGACTTGACTTTACCAAATCAATTCGAAATAAAGAAGGAAGGGTGAGAGGATACCTGGCTCTCAAAGATCGACGGATCAAATCCAACTTTCCACGGTCCAATATGTCGATTGAAGAGGTTGGCCAAGGTGGAGAAAGGAAAAACCCGAGAGGGAGGAGGAAGAAAATGAGCATGACTCGGGGAGGAAGAGTGGTGTTGTTTTAAAAATAGGGTCTTGGCGCCAAGATCTATGGCGCCAAGCCTTGGTGCCACCCTCATTGGTGCCAAGGCTTGGCGCCACCCTTATTGGCGCCAAGACACCTGTCATGTCAGCGCTATGACGCCAGGTGCTTGGCGCCAATGACCCTGATGCCATGCCGTTATATATTGGCGCCGACGACTATGGCGCCAAGAGTAGGGTCCATTTTTTGAATTCTTTCCGCCAGGAGCATATTTGAGAGATTCTTTCGAAAAAAGGGCCAAAAAATAAAAAATTTGGCCAGCTCCCTCGCGTCGATGTCCGCCAACCCGAGGATGCGCACGAGCACGTCGTCGCACAGGCCGCTGAGCCGATCGTCACCGTCGCCCCCTTGGTTGGCAGGTGGGCTTGGCGGCGGCGGCGTTTGTTTGGCCTCGTTCGCGTTCTCGTCGACTGACGCCATGGCCGCTGGATGGATCGATGTACGACCGAGCTCTCGATCTATCTCTATTTTTATATATAGACATGGCGACATGCACAGGGTTGTTCGGACAAAGTTGGAACTGGAATCAAACACATACGTGTGTCCCTTTTTGAAGTACGTCCACGGTACACCAGAGTCCAAGGTCCAGACTACGACCAATCAGTTTTTTTTAAAAAATTGCACAGTACAACGTAGACGTCCACAACACACACGCACACTCACCTCTATGAACACACGTATGCAAACCCTACCTCTATGAGCACCTCCGAAGGACTAAGTCGGCAGATCTTGAAATTTACGAAGTCACCACAGGCGTCTCGCTGTTGACGGAGACGTCGCTTACCACTGAAAGCATAGCGCCGTTAAATTCCGGAATAAATCCAGGAAAATACGAGCACCCGTGCCAAGTCGAGCACTTAAACCCGGGTGGTCAGGTTCTACCACAAGAAACCCAACCAACTGATCTATGATCACTACGACCAATCAGTTACCGGTTGAGTTTGGGTTTGGGTTGGGCTTTGTAATAATTGGACAAGAAGCTTAATTTCCTTGCCCCGTATGATTCTCACCCAATAAGACCTACTACTACCTTAATCCTCTGTGTGACTGTGTGTTGAGGGCGGAGCCACCATATAGGCGACGTGGAGCGGCCGTCCCAGCTACTGGTGGTAGAGCTTCACTAGACTCATCCATTTTCCAATAATCTCCTTGACTCGGTGTTATCCTAAAAACTAAATGGTAAGCAGTCGGCCGCCTGCTGTTTAGCCATTATTCTGCCTAAACGTCCACTTAAATGGGCTAAACGACCCTTTAAATGGGATAAACAGTCAATTAAAAGGAAACAATGCGCCACTATGTAGCTTTTAAACGATATGTAAACGGCCTAAACGATCGTTTAGACAAATAGTGCCTTGACTGGCGGTTCCTAAGTTATTTCGTCTTAAGTTAGTTGTGTAACCTATTTATTCCATCCTAAGTTAGTTGTGTAACCTATTCGTTTCATCCTGAGTTAGTTGTGTAATATATTTTTCCCATACCGATTTAGCCTAGCTCACCACATCAAACTTACTCATCGTTCCTCTCAGTTTGCTGTTGTGAATAAGAGTGACGCGACAAGACCCACAGGGCATGGAGGGGTGTCGAGCGTGTGCTTGGTCTCCAAGGAGCACGAGCACATGTCCTTGCTCGCCGCGGCGGGGTTGGTATATCGCTGAAGCCCTAGGTGTGGGCCAAGCCAGCGGCGAACCCCTAAGTCGATACATTTTTCGCAGAAAAATTTCACATTTGATCAAATTTTGAGAAAAATTGTACTGTTGTCCTCAAACAATGAAGGAAAACACATTTCTAGCTCTGCCTCTTCCTACAACGATGTTGTTGATGTTCGCTAGCCCACAATATGCCTACCTCTCGGTAGCCTCCTAGCAGAGCCATCACTCGAGCTATCATGCATAGTAGCATGTGTCATCCAGCTCGCCTTGTAGCGGGCAAGCCTGGTCTGTATCACCATTGAGCTTGCAAGACCGAGCTTGGCATGGGCCCGATGCGGCACTACCCATGAATTGTCGGGTCGACACGGCCCTATCATTGGTTATGTATGTTGTGTCTGTCCACAGGCTCCACCTTCAACCCAGGCACGCCACGCCCTTGCCTTAGCCAAGCTAGGTTAGCTCATCGATCCGCTAAGAGCCTGAGACCATCGTGCCCAAGTTACGTCGCGGTTGCATGAGCTAGCCAAGGCCACCCTTGCATTGTTGTGCTACCACCACCGTGCGCGCTTAGGCTGAGGTTGCGTCCTTGCCTTAGGCAGGCCGAGCTGACCCATAGGCGCGGTGAGTCTGTCGTGCTCGAGCTGGCCAGAGGCTTAGCCGCTCAGGGCCTTGCCCCTGCATCATTGTGCCGCCGCCGCCGCCACGCGCACTCGGGCAACCATGCCGCCCCTTTGCGCACGGTGGTCGAGGCCACGCTGAAGCCAGAGATGGGGATGAAGGTACCGTGTCAAGAGTTAGATTGTTGGATAGATTACCTATGTTATCAGGTATTGATTGATGGGGTGAACAACCCAAAGATTATGACGGGGTGCACATCCAAATAACTTATTGTAACAAGTTAAAATCTTGCCAATTTCGTTCTGGTTATCCTGTTCTGACAAGCAAAGCGGCACGCGAAAAGTAGCATCCCCTACCGGCTAGGTACGGACGATACCGGCCATCCCATTCCAGTCATTTTGGGCTGGTAGGAGCAATCTGTGCATAAGCTTTGTCGATACTGTTGGTGCTTGATGGAGGACTATATCTACTCCAGTAGTCGGTACGCTCTCAGCCCGAGGAATGACGACCAAGGACATCCAGAAACGTTGCAGGAAACCGCCAGACGGCCAACACCCAAACATGGATCAATCTGGCCCAATTCAGATCACATTTGTAGTTATATCCTAAGATGAAAATTATATATGTGCATTGGATATTAAAAATTCTATACAGTGTAACTAGACACCAGAGATTATTCCCAAAAAAAAAGACACCAGAACAGTCTACCAAAAACACACCGGTACCGAAAATGTACCGTCCCAAATGCAAAACCCGAATGCCATCTGAAATAAAATTAACAAGTATGTCGTTAGGAGACGCCTTGAGTCCTCAGTTCAATCCAAGGCATATCATACATTCCCTGAGTTCTTAGTTCAACCAAGAGTGAACTCCCTCCATTCCATTGAAAGTGTTATTATTGGTGTACGTGCCGATAGTTTGACTAGATTTATAGAAAATACGTGCAACATTTATATCTTCAAATAAATTTATTAAAAAACTAGATTCAAATATCTATCTAATGATATTAATTATGTATTATAAATATTAATATTTTTTATATAAATTTAGTCAAAGATATTTCTTAAGAACCGAGAACTACACTTTCAGTAAAACGGAGAGAGTATCATACATGCCATCAGTGGCGTAGTCAGAAACTTTATGGAACCCGATCATCAATCCTTGTTATACTAGGCCGGTGGCCGGCTGCCTGAGTGGTCGGGTGGTGGCTCCACCACTGCATGCCATCCAGTTTAATGAGTCACCATGCATATCCGCAGGTGACAACACATAAAATGGTCGCAAGAAGTGAACAAACAAAACAATATATATACGTAGTCAAGTTCAGTTTCCATTTTACAAAACTCAAAAGAATGCTTATTAATTTGTTAGGCAGACTCTTGTGAGAGAGTGCCCTTCATCATATCATAAAATAAAAAATTAGATTAGATTTGTTATTGTTAGGCACTCTAAAAATTTAGATTTGATTTGTTAGGCACTCTCTTGCAAGAGAGAGCTGCTTTTGTGGTGAGCACACAGTATTCTTTGTCTTCTTTAGTAAAATGCGAAAGAATAATTCGCTCTGTCCTCACCACGCAGCTGCTTGAGTAGAAACGAGGTAGGTGCCCACCGTTAAGAACACCAGAGTACCAGACCCTCTGCTCACCTCCGCAAAGCGAGCAATATGGGACTAATGAAAAGGGATTAGAGCTGCCTCTCGTATACCCTTGTTTACACCTGTCCCAAAACTGGAAACCCGTGGGAATGCGCTAACCTGTTGAGGCCCACTTTCATCGTCGTTCTCTGCCAGTTTCAGGTACTCGTCCTCAGTCAATGGAGCATCCAGTTTCAGGTATTCGAAAATGGCCCTAAGAATAAAGCCATAAAAACTGACCAGAAATCAGCGGCGAGCTAAGCATCGCCGAACCTATCACAAACATTTCGAGCCCCACTACCACTAAGGGCACCGCACTGCCACAGTGCAACTCTGCCAGCCATACTTGGTAGGAGCAAGCAGCATCAACTGGAACAAAACTTGCTAGTTGGTACTAATCGCTAATGCATTACGATATTACTATTACATTCCTGCTGCACGTTACGCCTCCAAAGACTCTACACCGGCGAGGTGGAGAGCAGGAACGCCGGCATCGACCTCTGCAGCAGGATGCCGCAGAAGGGGCAAAGTGGGACGGAGGCTCATAGTGTAGGAAAGCAGAAAACTGTTTATATACAAGCCTAACAAATCAAATCTAAATTTTTAGAGTGCCTAACAATAACAAATCTAATCTAATTTTTTATTTTATGATATGATGAAGGGCACTCTCTCACAAGAGTCTGCCTAACAAATTAATAAGCATTCTTTTGAGTTTTGTAAAATGGAAACTGAACTTGACTACGTATATATATTGTTTTGTTTGTTCACTTCTTGCGACCATTTTATGTGTTGTCACCTGCGGATATGCATGGTGACTCATTAAACTGGATGGCATGCAGTGGTGGAGCCACCACCCGACCACTCAGGCAGCCGGCCACCGGCCTAGTATAACAAGGATTGATGATCGGGTTCCATAAAGTTTCTGACTACGCCACTGATGGCATGTATGATACTCTCTCCGTTTTACTGAAAGTGTAGTTCTCGGTTCTTAAGAAATATCTTTGACTAAATTTATATAAAAAATATTAATATTTATAATACATAATTAATATCATTAGATAGATATTTGAATCTAGTTTTTTAATAAATTTATTTGAAGATATAAATGTTGCACGTATTTTCTATAAATCTAGTCAAACTATCGGCACGTACACCAATAATAACACTTTCAATGGAATGGAGGGAGTTCACTCTTGGTTGAACTAAGAACTCAGGGAATGTATGATATGCCTTGGATTGAACTGAGGACTCAAGGCGTCTCCTAACGACATACTTGTTAATTTTATTTCAGATGGCATTCGGGTTTTGCATTTGGGACGGTACATTTTCGGTACCGGTGTGTTTTTGGTAGACTGTTCTGGTGTCTTTTTTTTTTGGGAATAATCTCTGGTGTCTAGTTACACTGTATAGAATTTTTAATATCCAATGCACATATATAATTTTCATCTTAGGATATAACTACAAATGTGATCTGAATTGGGCCAGATTGATCCATGTTTGGGTGTTGGCCGTCTGGCGGTTTCCTGCAACGTTTCTGGATGTCCTTGGTCGTCATTCCTCGGGCTGAGAGCGTACCGACTACTGGAGTAGATATAGTCCTCCATCAAGCACCAACAGTATCGGCAAAGCTTATGCACAGATTGCTCCTACCAGCCCAAAATGACTGGAATGGGATGGCCGGTATCGTCCGTACCTAGCCGGTAGGGGATGCTACTTTTCGCGTGCCGCTTTGCTTGTCAGAACAGGATAACCAGAACGAAATTGGCAAGATTTTAACTTGTTACAATAAGTTATTTGGATGTGCACCCCGTCATAATCTTTGGGTTGTTCACCCCATCAATCAATACCTGATAACATAGGTAATCTATCCAACAATCTAACTCTTGACACGGTACCTTCATCCCCATCTCTGGCTTCAGCGTGGCCTCGACCACCGTGCGCAAAGGGGCGGCATGGTTGCCCGAGTGCGCGTGGCGGCGGCGGCGGCACAATGATGCAGGGGCAAGGCCCTGAGCGGCTAAGCCTCTGGCCAGCTCGAGCACGACAGACTCACCGCGCCTATGGGTCAGCTCGGCCTGCCTAAGGCAAGGACGCAACCTCAGCCTAAGCGCGCACGGTGGTGGTAGCACAACAATGCAAGGGTGGCCTTGGCTAGCTCATGCAACCGCGACGTAACTTGGGCACGATGGTCTCAGGCTCTTAGCGGATCGATGAGCTAACCTAGCTTGGCTAAGGCAAGGGCGTGGCGTGCCTGGGTTGAAGGTGGAGCCTGTGGACAGACACAACATACATAACCAATGATAGGGCCGTGTCGACCCGACAATTCATGGGTAGTGCCGCATCGGGCCCATGCCAAGCTCGGTCTTGCAAGCTCAATGGTGATACAGACCAGGCTTGCCCGCTACAAGGCGAGCTGGATGACACATGCTACTATGCATGATAGCTCGAGTGATGGCTCTGCTAGGAGGCTACCGAGAGGTAGGCATATTGTGGGCTAGCGAACATCAACAACATCGTTGTAGGAAGAGGCAGAGCTAGAAATGTGTTTTCCTTCATTGTTTGAGGACAACAGTACAATTTTTCTCAAAATTTGATCAAATGTGAAATTTTTCTGCGAAAAATGTATCGACTTAGGGGTTCGCCGCTGGCTTGGCCCACACCTAGGGCTTCAGCGATATACCAACCCCGCCGCGGCGAGCAAGGACATGTGCTCGTGCTCCTTGGAGACCAAGCACACGCTCGACACCCCTCCATGCCCTGTGGGTCTTGTCGCGTCACTCTTATTCACAACAGCAAACTGAGAGGAACGATGAGTAAGTTTGATGTGGTGAGCTAGGCTAAATCGGTATGGGAAAAATATATTACACAACTAACTCAGGATGAAACGAATAGGTTACACAACTAACTTAGGATGGAATAAATAGGTTACACAACTAACTTAAGACGAAATAACTTAGGAACCGCCAGTCAAGGCACTATTTGTCTAAACGATCGTTTAGGCCGTTTACATATCGTTTAAAAGCTACATAGTGGCGCATTGTTTCCTTTTAATTGACTGTTTATCCCATTTAAAGGGTCGTTTAGCCCATTTAAGTGGACGTTTAGGCAGAATAATGGCTAAACAGCAGGCGGCCGACTGCTTACCATTTAGTTTTTAGGATAACACCGAGTCAAGGAGATTATTGGAAAATGGATGAGTCTAGTGAAGCTCTACCACCAGTAGCTGGGACGGCCGCTCCACGTCGCCTATATGGTGGCTCCGCCCCTCAACACACAGTCACACAGAGGATTAAGGTAGTAGTAGGTCTTATTGGGTGAGAATCATACGGGGCAAGGAAATTAAGCTTCTTGTCCAATTATTACAAAGCCCAACCCAAACCCAAACTCAACCGGTAACTGATTGGTCGTAGTGATCATAGATCAGTTGGTTGGGTTTCTTGTGGTAGAACCTGACCACCCGGGTTTAAGTGCTCGACTTGGCACGGGTGCTCGTATTTTCCTGGATTTATTCCGGAATTTAACGGCGCTATGCTTTCAGTGGTAAGCGACGTCTCCGTCAACAGCGAGACGCCTGTGGTGACTTCGTAAATTTCAAGATCTGCCGACTTAGTCCTTCGGAGGTGCTCATAGAGGTAGGGTTTGCATACGTGTGTTCATAGAGGTGAGTGTGCGTGTGTGTTGTGGACGTCTACGTTGTACTGTGCAATTTTTTAAAAAAAACTGATTGGTCGTAGTCTGGACCTTGGACTCTGGTGTACCGTGGACGTACTTCAAAAAGGGACACACGTATGTGTTTGATTCCAGTTCCAACTTTGTCCGAACAACCCTGTGCATGTCGCCATGTCTATATATAAAAATAGAGATAGATCGAGAGCTCGGTCGTACATCGATCCATCCAGCGGCCATGGCGTCAGTCGACGAGAACGCGAACGAGGCCAAACAAACGCCGCCGCCGCCAAGCCCACCTGCCAACCAAGGGGGCGACGGTGACGATCGGCTCAGCGGCCTGTGCGACGACGTGCTCGTGCGCATCCTCGGGTTGGCGGACATCGACGCGAGGGAGCTGGCCAAATTTTTTATTTTTTGGCCCTTTTTTCGAAAGAATCTCTCAAATATGCTCCTGGCGGAAAGAATTCAAAAAATGGACCCTACTCTTGGCGCCATAGTCGTCGGCGCCAATATATAACGGCATGGCATCAGGGTCATTGGCGCCAAGCACCTGGCGTCATAGCGCTGACATGACAGGTGTCTTGGCGCCAATAAGGGTGGCGCCAAGCCTTGGCACCAATGAGGGTGGCACCAAGGCTTGGCGCCATAGATCTTGGCGCCAAGACCCTATTTTTAAAACAACACCACTCTTCCTCCCCGAGTCATGCTCATTTTCTTCCTCCTCCCTCTCGGGTTTTTCCTTTCTCCACCTTGGCCAACCTCTTCAATCGACATATTGGACCGTGGAAAGTTGGATTTGATCCGTCGATCTTTGAGAGCCAGGTATCCTCTCACCCTTCCTTCTTTATTTCGAATTGATTTGGTAAAGTCAAGTCGTATTCTTAACCTATGTAGCTTACATGTTATTGGTTCATGCACTTTTTAAAATTCATATGTATTATATAACCGTAGGATGCCTAGGCGTGGAAAAGCTAGAAAACAAAGGTATGCGTCGATCTTTTTCATCACATGTTAAACCCTAGGTTTTATGGTTTATTGTTATTTGTTTTGTTATATTAGAATGGAGTTTGTTCAATTGTAGTTATGGACGGATGACCAAAAGTACCTACATCCCAAAGCCGCTCCCTAGCGGTGTGCCAATACGCATGTGCTTCTGTGGCGATCCGTGCAAGATAGACATTTTCGAAGATGAGGCAACGTATAAGCAGAGGTATTGGATGTGTTCTAATTTTGCATGGGAGCCTACAGAGCATCAGCGCTATAGTACATTTATTGTGAGAAATTGCTATTGTTTATTAATTAATTTGTGTCATGTGAAGTCTTGCATATTAATTGGTTTTGTAACAATTGCCTTTGCTGCAGACCCCTCCACCGCTCTGTGATTTTGAGCAGTAGATCGACACTGAGATCAAGGAGGATGACATGCGGCTTATACAAGGCCTGAAGGAGTGGGATGCGGAGCGTCTGGAGATATTAGAGAAGAGACGCAAAGAGGAGGCAGCAGAAAAGGAGCACAAGGAAGAGGAGGAAAGGAGGCGTGTTGCTGCGTATAGGGAGGAGAGGGAGAAGAAGCTTGAGCGCGTGCGCCGAGTGAAGGCAGCGATGGAGGAGAATCCCGATGCCCAGAAAAAGGGAAAGTGGCCTCGTTGCACTCAGTAGTTGGCTAGTTGTATGGTTTAATCATAGACAATGTGGTCGATGTAGTATGCAATGTGTTTAATGTAATGCACCTTATGTAAATCATGTACCTAAGGCATGTTAGGTTTAGTCCAGGACATATGTGCCCTAGTTTGGTACATGTTCTGACATACCATGCTCTATGTTATGCGTGTTGAATTGTGAAATCCACTACTTTCTTATGTTTTATGTGCACTTCGAGAACTAGTTTCATTACCTCAACAACATTAAACCTAATATAATGACCACAAATAATAAAAGCGACAACACTATGAAAGGTCCAATAACTTAAAGTGCATATGAAGTACATGACGACG
Source organism: Tripidium arundinaceum (assembly GCA_030439765.1). Classification (NCBI taxonomy): domain Eukaryota; kingdom Viridiplantae; phylum Streptophyta; class Magnoliopsida; order Poales; family Poaceae; genus Tripidium; species Tripidium arundinaceum. The sequence goes on along the minus strand of JAHUYU010001732.1, from coordinate 1,819 downwards.
AACTAAATAACACAGAACATGCCCTAGGTACATGATTTACATAAGGTGCATTACATTAAACACATTGCATACTACATCGACCACATTGTCTATGATTAAACCATACAACTAGCCAACTACTGAGTGCAACGAGGCCACTTTCCCTTTTTCTGGGCATCGGGATTCTCCTCCATCGCTGCCTTCACTCGGCGCACGCGCTCAAGCTTCTTCTCCCTCTCCTCCCTATACGCAGCAACACGCCTCCTTTCCTCCTCTTCCTTGTGCTCCTTTTCTGCTGCCTCCTCTTTGCGTCTCTTCTCTAATATCTCCAGACGCTCCGCATCCCACTCCTTCAGGCCTTGTATAAGCCGCATGTCATCCTCCTTGATCTCAGTGTCGATCTACTGCTCAAAATCACAGAGCGGTGGAGGGGTCTGCAGCAAAGGCAATTGTTACAAAACCAATTAATATGCAAGACTTCACATGACACAAATTAATTAATAAACAATAGCAATTTCTCACAATAAATGTACTATAGCGCTGATGCTCTGTAGGCTCCCATGCAAAATTAGAACACATCCAATACCTCTGCTTATACGTTGCCTCATCTTCGAAAATGTCTATCTTGCACGGATCGCCACAGAAGCACATGCGTATTGGCACACCGCTAGGGAGCGGCTTTGGGATGTAGGTACTTTTGGTCATCCGTCCATAACTACAATTGAACAAACTCCATTCTAATATAACAAAACAAATAACAATAAACCATAAAACCTAGGGTTTAACATGTGATGAAAAAGATCGACGCATACCTTTGTTTTCTAGCTTTTCCACGCCTAGGCATCCTACGGTTATATAATACATATGAATTTTAAAAAGTGCATGAACCAATAACATGTAAGCTACATAGGTTAAGAATACGACTTGACTTTACCAAATCAATTCGAAATAAAGAAGGAAGGGTGAGAGGATACCTGGCTCTCAAAGATCGACGGATCAAATCCAACTTTCCACGGTCCAATATGTCGATTGAAGAGGTTGGCCAAGGTGGAGAAAGGAAAAACCCGAGAGGGAGGAGGAAGAAAATGAGCATGACTCGGGGAGGAAGAGTGGTGTTGTTTTAAAAATAGGGTCTTGGCGCCAAGATCTATGGCGCCAAGCCTTGGTGCCACCCTCATTGGTGCCAAGGCTTGGCGCCACCCTTATTGGCGCCAAGACACCTGTCATGTCAGCGCTATGACGCCAGGTGCTTGGCGCCAATGACCCTGATGCCATGCCGTTATATATTGGCGCCGACGACTATGGCGCCAAGAGTAGGGTCCATTTTTTGAATTCTTTCCGCCAGGAGCATATTTGAGAGATTCTTTCGAAAAAAGGGCCAAAAAATAAAAAATTTGGCCAGCTCCCTCGCGTCGATGTCCGCCAACCCGAGGATGCGCACGAGCACGTCGTCGCACAGGCCGCTGAGCCGATCGTCACCGTCGCCCCCTTGGTTGGCAGGTGGGCTTGGCGGCGGCGGCGTTTGTTTGGCCTCGTTCGCGTTCTCGTCGACTGACGCCATGGCCGCTGGATGGATCGATGTACGACCGAGCTCTCGATCTATCTCTATTTTTATATATAGACATGGCGACATGCACAGGGTTGTTCGGACAAAGTTGGAACTGGAATCAAACACATACGTGTGTCCCTTTTTGAAGTACGTCCACGGTACACCAGAGTCCAAGGTCCAGACTACGACCAATCAGTTTTTTTTAAAAAATTGCACAGTACAACGTAGACGTCCACAACACACACGCACACTCACCTCTATGAACACACGTATGCAAACCCTACCTCTATT
>JAHUYU010001926.1:0-14148 GCA_030439765.1 Tripidium arundinaceum | reverse complement strand
GACAAGAGGATAGCTAGAGACCAACTGAGGTACTCTCAGATCATTGGTTCACTTATGTATTTAGCTAGCGCAACAAGACCAGATATCTCTTTTGCTGTGAGCAAGTTGAGTAGGTACATGTCCAACCCGGGTGATGATCATTGGCATGCACTTGAAAGGGTCTTGCGTTATCTTAAAGGTACAATGAGTTTTGGGATTCACTATTCTGGGCACCCAGCTGTGCTTGAGGGATATAGTGATTCAAACTGGATATCTGATATTGATCAGATCTACGCCACAAGTGGGTATGTGTTTACTCTTGGAGGTGGTGCAGTGTCATGGAGGTCTTGCAAACAGACTATTTTGACAAAATCAACCATGGAAGCAGAACTTACTACTTTAGAGACAGCTTCTGCAGAGGCAGAATGGCTGCGTGAGCTTTTGTTGGACTTGCCGATAGTTGAAAAACCAATACCGGCTATCCTTATGAACTGTGATAATCAAACGGTGATTACTAAGGTGAACAGTGCTAAGGATAATGCGAAGTCAATAAGACACGTTAAAAGACGTTTGAAGTCTGTCAGGAAGTTGAGAAACTCCGGAGTAATAGCTGTGGCTTATGTACAAACAGACAAAAACCTGGCAGATCCCTTTACAAAAGGGCTATCACGGAATGTGATAGAAATTGCATCAAGGGAGATGGGTATGAGACCCATGTGAGTTTACAATAGTAGTAACCCAACCTTTTTGATCGGAGATCCCGTGACTAAGGATCTGGGAAGAACGAGCTATTGGTAAACTGAGGAGAGTAAACTATAACCCTCTCTAAGTGAAGATGCAATACTCTCAAAGCAATGAGGCACTGTATGGTAGGTTGGCAAATGCCTTAATGTGTTTTATTGGCTTTAACAAGCGAAGATGTTGTCCTACAGAGCATTCTTGAAAGAACATACCTATATGAGTCTGACTGTATAACGTCGCAGTCTATGAGATTTGGGTGATCTCTAGTAAGCTCATGAAGAGACCAGGGAGTACGACGTATATGCTCCACCCACGGAGAAGGTTACTGGCAGCCAGGTACTAGCTTGACTTTGAGTAAAGCTTGTTCACACAAAACTTGCAATTCAAGGCATAGTCCATTGTTCAAGTTGTGGATGGGTGTAACTTGAAGCTCTAGGCGGATGTTCAACTTAACAGTCTCTGCTGAAACACTAGTATATAAACAGTAGTGGGAGAAGGAAAATATCTATACTGGGCATTTGAGATCTGGTGGGGGATTGTTAGAATTTATATGGATAGTTCCCCTAAAATCCATATTGAGAAATTCTAATAAATCTCAAAGGCCCAATATCTGTGTTCCCTAATGGGCTTTAATGTTTAAGCCTATGAGTAGAGGTGGAAGGTGCAACATTAATTAGTACCATATTGCTAATTGATGTGGAGGTAGGGGGTTCTCCTCCCTATAAATATGTACCAATCCTCCTAGGAAAAGATACACCAAAAACTACTATTGGGAGTTCCAGTTTGGAAAATCCAAAGGTAGTCAATTAGTATTTTCCTCTCCTCGCTACTGCGCTGCCACCGTAGTTTCTCCATCCCGATCGCCTGCGTGCACCGGCAACCGGGAGAGCAGGTCTTCGGAACCCTTGTCCTTGTGATCCTGCACCGGGAGAGAACGAATAAGGTTTTTGGGAAGCGCTCTTCGCGCAACTGCTCTCAACCTTCGCGACGGGTCGTCTTCCATCCAAGTCAGGCGGCGCTACGTCCCGGCGTATCTGTCGTCAACTGCTTCGAGCTCTTCCTCCACCACTTATTGACGACTTCACGCTATCTCCACCAGCAGTTTCACCATCTGCATCTCCATCACCAGTCGAAAGGTATACTCCTCGTGATCCAATGTCCCCGTTTATGCTATTTAATCTGATAGCTAGTGTACGAGCTATGCTTACACTAGTTCATTTGGTCTTACTGTTAAATCTTGCTAATATACGTTTTATGCTTAATCTAGTGCTAGAGATTGTCATGATTTATATTCTGGTTTTATTCTGGAAATTGCCTATTTGTTTAACAATATCCGACAGCAAAGAAAACTAAAAAACTAGACTAAACTGATGGTGAACCGGACTAAGAAAACTGAACCTGATCCAACCAACAAATCACTGAAAATTTTTAACTAACATATGCATACTATTCATCGTCTGACAATGGATTGAACTGTCTAAACTGAACCTAAACAGAGACATACCATGTGTTGACACACCTTGCTAGCCATTGGCAGCATCTGCTTGCACTCCTTCTGTTCCTCCATCATTCACAGTAGGAGGAGCTTTGCACGCCACCAAAAAAAAAGAAAATAAGATTAGTCATAGTAGGAGGAACAAACAGCCAAAAAAAACACAGGTAGTTGATTAAAAGGATTAATACAGGAAACTGAAAATCACCAATGGAAAAACCCTCTGCTTGCACGCCATCTGCTGCAGCATCATCTTGATCTCCATCTGCTCCTTGGCCATCGGCAGCAGGTACTTGCACTCCTTCAATTCGTCCATCTCTATCTTGATCACCTAAGATATGGAACACAGGCACAAAAAAAATTCAGATCATGCACAGAAGGAAGACATAGCACATCGAGGATCATGATTAACTACTCACCTTGATTCCCATCATTCCAGACCATGTCATAATCGAGTTCATTGGCAGGGCCATCCCACTCCCCTATGTCATCCCAATCTACGGGATTATCTAAGGCTGATTCTGGTGGATTTTGGTTCAAATCGATCTCTAGCCCAGGCATTGTTGGTGTACCACAACATGAATGAGAGATAGAGAGAGATGAAAGGGTTCAGTGATCTGAATACCAATAGTTGTCCTACTGGGCGACTTATATAGACCGTGCAACCCAAAGTGGGATGTTTGTCGATGGGCACTGGCAGCAAAAGAAATTTGCTTTTCAATTTTGGCTACAGCAACTAAAACTGAAGGCATCGTGTGGCAAAGAAGAAAAGGAAAGGAAGAGAATTGCACGCGCATGGTGAAAAGGAAAGGAAATCGTGCTGTAATTGTGTTGCTGGGCAAAGAAGAAAAGGAAAGGAGCCAGGCGTGCGCGGTAACACCATTTGGAGCGGGGTTAGTGATGTATTTACATGGTAATTGAACAGACACCGGTGGAGTTAAAAGGAAGCCGTGATTTAATTGCAAGCGGGGATCCGCCGCCCCCCTTGGTCACTGTGCACGACCCTAAAATGAGTCCGATAAATGGATGGAGGAAGTATATGCTAATTTTGTCATTTGGTACGTCGCTTTACTTTGGTACAGTGCTCTAGCTTTGCTAAGGGAACTTAGTGGATTAGGGTTAGAGTAGTGAGATATAGTGTAGATGTGGTGTCTAGACTATACCTTGCCTATGTTTGCCGCTTGTCGCATGGATTGTTTGTGGTAGCTAGCAGATGGTGACAGCTCTGTCTAGTCTTTGTATTCCACCATGTGTTCTTAGGCAAGTTCTTAAAAGTAGGGACCCATAAAAAGATAGCCACTTCGGGTAGGAGCTTTGTCTCCTATTGTCTCGACTATTGCCCCCGTGAGCTAGGGTGTGTATACACCAATATATCTATCTTACATTACCAGATATCATAGCTATAAATATCCTCTCTACCCACTATCCTAAACTCCTTATATCATCACTGGACGTACCTGATCCTTTGCTAAGTACACTTCACGTTCCCATGGAAATCGATACCTGGAATACTCCTGGTGAAGGCTACATTGACAACCGTACGCTTGCGGTTTACCCGTTTGCCACTTTTAGTGTCAATAGTAGGCTTGTCCAAAAGGACAAGGCTGCATCGAGCAAAAGGCTATAGCTCTATGATTCCTAAGAAAGTCCTCACAAATGTTGCGAATGTCCATAAAGTTCACTTGCTCTGCTGGCATTGGATGCAGTTGCACGATGGCTATATCATTGTTCCTTTGGGCAACATGCCTCACAACCACATGGTGCATGATCGGACGACCATGAACAACCACTCTCTGGTGTCCCGGAGACAGGAATTGAGTTGGATCAACTAGGCAGAATGCCATGGAGCTCTATGGATTAGAGTGGGGAGTTACTATAGAAGAGGGCAAAACTGCGGTTTTCTCCACCCATGAGATATGAAGAGAGGTAGCAGGTGAGGAGATACCAAGCACCAAGGAGGCGAACTCACCGAAACGAGTGAAGACTCGTGACATAGGTGGGCTAGATTGTCAGCGGTTCAACGGCGAAGGCACCTCAACCTCATCGTCGTGGTCGACGAACTCGGGGGGCAACTAAACACCAGGAGCGGCTCCAAGGAATGATAATCGGGGATGGGGGATTTTGCCAGTAAAGAAAAAATAGAAATCTCTAAAAGAGTAAAAGAGGCGTTAATTTAGGCTTGGCGCCCCTTTGTCAGTGGTATCTGAGGCCAGCGAACAACGGAAGGCAAAGAGCCACGAGCGGCGCGCTCCATGGAAGGGCGCGACGATCGAGGTGGCATGGTGCAATTACCAAATGAGTGACCGAAACGTAAGCAGGCCTTACGTTTGAGCTTGTTTTTATAGATCGAACGATGATGGTCGTGGGCCTACATCTCGCGCATGGCCCATAAAGTTCAATAGGGCTCCTGCCCAAAATTCATCTCTGGGTTAAATCTGGAGTAATGCCTATTCTTTTATTGCCCACTGATTTAGCGCCAAAGTCAAGGCGAGTGAAAACTGATCGGCGTGATTGAAGGATTGAATTCAAATTTGAATCTGGAATTCTTCGAGCAGGGTGAGCAGGGTGGCGATGGATGGGAATGGAGTTTGCCCCGGTTAAGGGGTTGGGACGTACCGATGTTGGAGAAGAAGGTCCACAAAACTTCCTTGAGATAGTAGTCTACTGGGCAGATTCCTTAGCTTGCTAATGCCTAAACTCTGAAGCATAGTTTGGACCTCCACCGTGCCAGAGATTGAAGAAAACTTTGAAGTTGGTACATTCAAAAGACCTCAAATTGTAGATATGAAAACGAATTTCTTGCGAAAACACTATAAATCTGAAAACTCTATCACCAAGGGGAAGGATCTCAAAGAGCTCTGCTGATCCCCCAATGACAGCTTGAAGTATAAGTGCAGCCGATTGCGTGGACAATCTGTACTTGCAACGACCAAATGAGAGGATGAGGAAAAAGTCCTTGGAATGAGAAGAGGGCAGAACACAAACCGGTGCACCGAACTTTCGAACGATCTCTACTTCAAGGACCTTCCCAGGCCTAAAGATGAGCCATGACCACGATGTGGCCTCACCAAGAGGATAGCCATGTCGAAGTCACCGAGATCACCGTAGGAACGTCTCGTAAGAGGGACGAGAGACCCGGCAACTGAAATTCACCAAATGTTCATGAACAATGGCCATCGCCTTCCAAGGGTACCAATATGTTTAGGTTATGCTAGGACTTGAGTTATATTAGGGGTTAAGATAGAGTCGGAGTCAACCTCTGTATCCTAGAGGGACATAAATATTAGACAACCCTTACTGTATCTATGAGACGACTTGGCTGCTGGGTTGGACAGCGGCGAGACTAAAATCAAATCGTCTAACATACAAGTTTCTATGTCAGACGGGCATAGAAACAGCAAGGCCGTTCCCTGGCCATCGAACGGCCACGTGCGGGAGACGAATGTCCACCGATCCATGGCCCAATTTCACAAGGCCCACTTGTTTGCTGAGCCCTATACGAGAGAGAAAAGAGTGTGAGGACAGGAAAAAAGGCGCGAGACTGAAGTATAATAGGGTGCGGCCAATGGAAATGGAGCCAACGAGGGGAGCCAAGGAGCCAATCGCTGGACAGGAGCTTTGCTTTGATCTTGTGCATTAGTCATTTGGTTCTGATATATTTTCCTGCTTCTGTGAAATTGATTGAACTTCTATTAGGATGTTGTTTCAAACTTCTTGTTTTCCCTTTTCTCATGGAAGAATCCGATGCCTGAAAATCTGATTAGCGCCGTCCTATTTCTAGGGTGATGATGAAGAAATTTTTTAGATGGAATTGACTATGCATTAACACAAAAATGAGTCAGAGCTGCCCTGTTTCTGATATGGATGAATCCCCACTTAACCATCAAAGACAATCCTATTTCACTGAACCCACGTATGGTCCAATACCAACACCTGAACCTGCTCAAGATCAGCAATAGACGGTAAGATGTTGATGTGTGGATATAACCTAACCGTTAGATTTTTATTGAATTTTATTCAACTTGGTCATATTATACTTAATGTCTCTTGTCATGTCAGAATGGGTATGATGCTGTTGGAGCCCAATTGGCCAAAAATGTTGCCGAGCCATGCCGTCAAAGCAACTGTAATAGTCCCAAGATCAATGAAGATAGGTGTGTAATACAATTTCATGATTTTGCATTTTTTTCAATCAATGATTATATCATGGCTCTGAATTTTTCCGTTCAGCATAGTCACTATAGTATTTTTCTTCCCCTCTATACAGGGAGAGCTTGATGTGTGGTTTGCAACCTCATGTTGCCATGGAATTTAAGAATGCAGATGAGGCTTGGGCTTTCTGGCTTTTGTATGCTGGTCAAAAAGGTTTTGAGGTTAGAAGAAGGTTTACAAACAAAAGACCATCGGATGGCAAGGTTACATCATGCAGATTTCTATGTGCAAATAAGGAGCATCGATGGAAAGATAAAAGAGATCATTTGACAAAGTGCCCTCAAGCTGAAACTAGAATTGAATGTCAAGTCCACATGAATCTTAATATGGACCGAAAGAAGCAAATTCTGAAAGTATCTAGGTTGTTTCTGGAACACAATCATACACAACATTTGCCACAAACCTTACATTTATTGGTGTCACACAAAAAATTTCAGATTTGCAAGCTTTTGAAATTGAAATGGCAGATGATGCAGGAATTGGATCAAAAGCTGCACATGAGTTGGCTACTCAACAAGTTGGTGGACCACTCAATCTTAGCTACACCATTCATGACCACAAGAATTATTTGCGGACCAAGCGCCAAAGAGAGATGAAATATGGCCAAGCAGGGAGCATGCTTAAGTATTTTTTCTTTACTGGCAAAATCCCCCATCCCCGATTATCATTCCTTGGAGCCGCTCCTGGTGTTTAGTTGCCCCCCGAGTTCGTCGACCACGACGATGAGGTTGAGGTGCCTTCGCCGTTGAACCGCTGACAATCTAGCCCACCTATGTCACGAGTCTTCACTCGTTTCGGTGAGTTCGCCTCCTTGGTGCTTGGTATCTCCTCACCTGCTACCTCTCTTCATATCTCATGGGTGGAGAAAACCGCAGTTTTGCCCTCTTCTATAGTAACTCCCCACTCTAATCCATAGAGCTCCATGGCATTCTGCCTAGTTGATCCAACTCAATTCCTGTCTCCGGGACACCAGAGAGTGGTTGTTCATGGTCGTCCGATCATGCACCATGTGGTTGTGAGGCATGTTGCCCAAAGGAACAATGATATAGCCATCGTGCAACTGCATCCAATGCCAGCAGAGCAAGTGAACTTTATGGACATTCGCAACATTTGTGAGGACTTTCTTAGGAATCATAGAGCTATAGCCTTTTGCTCGATGCAGCCTTGTCCTTTTGGACAAGCCTACTATTGACACTAAAAGTGGCAAACGGGTAAACCGCAAGCGTACGGTTGTCAATGTAGCCTTCACCAGGAGTATTCCAGGTATCGATTTCCATGGGGATGGGGGATTTTGCCAGTAAAGAAAAAATACTTAAGCATGCTCCCTGCTTGGCCATATTTCATCTCTCTTTGGCGCTTGGTCCGCAAATAATTCTTGTGGTCATGAATGGTGTAGCTAAGATTGAGTGGTCCACCAACTTGTTGAGTAGCCAACTCATGTGCAGCTTTTGATCCAATTCCTGCATCATCTGCCATTTCAATTTCAAAAGCTTGCAAATCTGAAATTTTTTTGTGTGACACCAATAAATGTAAGGTTTGTGGCAAATGTTGTGTATGATTGTGTTCCAGAAACAACCTAGATACTTTCAGAATTTGCTTCTTTCGGTCCATATTAAGATTCATGTGGACTTGACATTCAATTCTAGTTTCAGCTTGAGGGCACTTTGTCAAATGATCTCTTTTATCTTTCCATCGATGCTCCTTATTTGCACATAGAAATCTGCATGATGTAACCTTGCCATCCGATGGTCTTTTGTTTGTAAACCTTCTTCTAACCTCAAAACCTTTTTGACCAGCATACAAAAGCCAGAAAGCCCAAGCCTCATCTGCATTCTTAAATTCCATGGCAACATGAGGTTGCAAACCACACATCAAGCTCTCCCTGTATAGAGGGGAAGAAAAATACTATAGTGACTATGCTGAACGGAAAAATTCAGAGCCATGATATAATCATTGATTGAAAAAAATGCAAAATCATGAAATTGTATTACACACCTATCTTCATTGATCTTGGGACTATTACAGTTGCTTTGACGGCATGGCTCGGCAACATTTTTGGCCAATTGGGCTCCAACAGCATCATACCCATTCTGACATGACAAGAGACATTAAGTATAATATGACCAAGTTGAATAAAATTCAATAAAAATCTAACGGTTAGGTTATATCCACACATCAACATCTTACCGTCTATTGCTGATCTTGAGCAGGTTCAGGTGTTGGTATTGGACCATACGTGGGTTCAGTGAAATAGGATTGTCTTTGATGGTTAAGTGGGGATTCATCCATATCAGAAACAGGGCAGCTCTGACTCATTTTTGTGTTAATGCATAGTCAATTCCATCTAAAAAATTTCTTCATCATCACCCTAGAAATAGGACGGCGCTAATCAGATTTTCAGGCATCGGATTCTTCCATGAGAAAAGGGAAAACAAGAAGTTTGAAACAACATCCTAATAGAAGTTCAATCAATTTCACAGAAGCAGGAAAATATATCAGAACCAAATGACTAATGCACAAGATCAAAGCAAAGCTCCTGTCCAGCGATTGGCTCCTTGGCTCCCCTCGTTGGCTCCATTTCCATTGGCCGCACCCTATTATACTTCAGTCTCGCGCCTTTTTTCCTGTCCTCACACTCTTTTCTCTCTCGTATAGGGCTCAGCAAACAAGTGGGCCTTGTGAAATTGGGCCATGGATCGGTGGACATTCGTCTCCCGCACGTGGCCGTTCGATGGCCAGGGAACGGCCTTGCTGTTTCTATGCCCGTCTGACATAGAAACTTGTATGTTAGACGATTTGATTTTAGTCTCGCCGCTGTCCAACCCAGCAGCCAAGTCGTCTCATAGATACAGTAAGGGTTGTCTAATATTTATGTCCCTCTAGGATACAGAGGTTGACTCCGACTCTATCTTAACCCCTAATATAACTCAAGTCCTAGCATAACCTAAACATATTGGTACCCTTGGAAGGCGATGGCCATTGTTCATGAACATTTGGTGAATTTCAGTTGCCGGGTCTCTCGTCCCTCTTACGAGACGTTCCTACGGTGATCTCGGTGACTTCGACATGGCTATCCTCTTGGTGAGGCCACATCGTGGTCATGGCTCATCTTTAGGCCTGGGAAGGTCCTTGAAGTAGAGATCGTTCGAAAGTTCGGTGCACCGGTTTGTGTTCTGCCCTCTTCTCATTCCAAGGACTTTTTCCTCATCCTCTCATTTGGTCGTTGCAAGTACAGATTGTCCACGCAATCGGCTGCACTTATACTTCAAGCTGTCATTGGGGGATCAGCAGAGCTCTTTGAGATCCTTCCCCTTGGTGATAGAGTTTTCAGATTTATAGTGTTTTCGCAAGAAATTCGTTTTCATATCTACAATTTGAGGTCTTTTGAATGTACCAACTTCAAAGTTTTCTTCAATCTCTGGCACGGTGGAGGTCCAAACTATGCTTCAGAGTTTAGGCATTAGCAAGCTAAGGAATCTGCCCAGTAGACTACTATCTCAAGGAAGTTTTGTGGACCTTCTTCTCCAACATCGGTACGTCCCAACCCCTTAACCGGGGCAAACTCCATTCCCATCCATCGCCACCCTGCTCACCCTGCTCGAAGAATTCCAGATTCAAATTTGAATTCAATCCTTCAATCACGCCGATCAGTTTTCACTCGCCTTGACTTTGGCGCTAAATCAGTGGGCAATAAAAGAATAGGCATTACTCCAGATTTAACCCAGAGATGAATTTTGGGCAGGAGCCCTATTGAACTTTATGGGCCATGCGCGAGATGTAGGCCCACGACCATCATCGTTCGATCTATAAAAACAAGCTCAAACGTAAGGCCTGCTTACGTTTCGGTCACTCATTTGGTAATTGCACCATGCCACCTCGATCGTCGCGCCCTTCCATGGAGCGCGCCGCTCGTGGCTCTTTGCCTTCCGTTGTTCGCTGGCCTCAGATACCACTGACAAAGGGGCGCCAAGCCTAAATTAACGCCTCTTTTACTCTTTTAGAGATTTCTATTTTTTCTTTACTGGCAAAATCCCCCATCCCCGATTATCATTCCTTGGAGCCGCTCCTGGTGTTTAGTTGCCCCCCGAGTTCGTCGACCACGACGATGAGGTTGAGGTGCCTTCGCCGTTGAACCGCTGACAATCTAGCCCACCTATGTCACGAGTCTTCACTCGTTTCGGTGAGTTCGCCTCCTTGGTGCTTGGTATCTCCTCACCTGCTACCTCTCTTCATATCTCATGGGTGGAGAAAACCGCAGTTTTGCCCTCTTCTATAGTAACTCCCCACTCTAATCCATAGAGCTCCATGGCATTCTGCCTAGTTGATCCAACTCAATTCCTGTCTCCGGGACACCAGAGAGTGGTTGTTCATGGTCGTCCGATCATGCACCATGTGGTTGTGAGGCATGTTGCCCAAAGGAACAATGATATAGCCATCGTGCAACTGCATCCAATGCCAGCAGAGCAAGTGAACTTTATGGACATTCGCAACATTTGTGAGGACTTTCTTAGGAATCATAGAGCTATAGCCTTTTGCTCGATGCAGCCTTGTCCTTTTGGACAAGCCTACTATTGACACTAAAAGTGGCAAACGGGTAAACCGCAAGCGTACGGTTGTCAATGTAGCCTTCACCAGGAGTATTCCAGGTATCGATTTCCATGGGGAACGTGAAGTGTACTTAGCAAAGGATCAGGTACGTCCAGTGATGATATAAGGAGTTTAGGATAGTGGGTAGAGAGGATATTTATAGCTATGATATCTGGTAATGTAAGATAGATATATTGGTGTATACACACCCTAGCTCACGGGGGCAATAGTCGAGACAATAGGAGACAAAGCTCCTACCCGAAGTGGCTATCTTTTTATGGGTCCCTACTTTTTAAGAACTTGCCTAAGAACACATGGTGGAATACAAAGACTAGACAGAGCTGTCACCATCTGCTAGCTACCACAAACAATCCATGCGACAAGCGGCAAACATAGGCAAGGTATAGTCTAGACACCACATCTACACTATATCTCACTACTCTAACCCTAATCCACTAAGTTCCCTTAGCAAAGCTAGAGCACTGTACCAAAGTAAAGCGACGTACCAAATGACAAAATTAGCATATACTTCCTCCATCCATTTATCGGACTCATTTTAGGGTCGTGCACAGTGACCAAGGGGGGCGGCCAATGGAAATGGAGCCAACGAGGGGAGCCAAGGAGCCAATCGCTGGACAGGAGCTTTGCTTTGATCTTGTGCATTAGTCATTTGGTTCTGATATATTTTCCTGCTTCTGTGAAATTGATTGAACTTCTATTAGGATGTTGTTTCAAACTTCTTGTTTTCCCTTTTCTCATGGAAGAATCCGATGCCTGAAAATCTGATTAGCGCCGTCCTATTTCTAGGGTGATGATGAAGAAATTTTTTGTCATTTGGTACGTCGCTTTACTTTGGTACAGTGCTCTAGCTTTGCTAAGGGAACTTAGTGGATTAGGGTTAGAGTAGTGAGATATAGTGTAGATGTGGTGTCTAGACTATACCTTGCCTATGTTTGCCGCTTGTCGCATGGATTGTTTGTGGTAGCTAGCAGATGGTGACAGCTCTGTCTAGTCTTTGTATTCCACCATGTGTTCTTAGGCAAGTTCTTAAAAAGTAGGGACCCATAAAAAGATAGCCACTTCGGGTAGGAGCTTTGTCTCCTATTGTCTCGACTATTGCCCCCGTGAGCTAGGGTGTGTATACACCAATATATCTATCTTACATTACCAGATATCATAGCTATAAATATCCTCTCTACCCACTATCCTAAACTCCTTATATCATCACTGGACGTACCTGATCCTTTGCTAAGTACACTTCACGTTCCCCATGGAAATCGATACCTGGAATACTCCTGGTGAAGGCTACATTGACAACCGTACGCTTGCGGTTTACCCGTTTGCCACTTTTAGTGTCAATAGTAGGCTTGTCCAAAAGGACAAGGCTGCATCGAGCAAAAGGCTATAGCTCTATGATTCCTAAGAAAGTCCTCACAAATGTTGCGAATGTCCATAAAGTTCACTTGCTCTGCTGGCATTGGATGCAGTTGCACGATGGCTATATCATTGTTCCTTTGGGCAACATGCCTCACAACCACATGGTGCATGATCGGACGACCATGAACAACCACTCTCTGGTGTCCCGGAGACAGGAATTGAGTTGGATCAACTAGGCAGAATGCCATGGAGCTCTATGGATTAGAGTGGGGAGTTACTATAGAAGAGGGCAAAACTGCGGTTTTCTCCACCCATGAGATATGAAGAGAGGTAGCAGGTGAGGAGATACCAAGCACCAAGGAGGCGAACTCACCGAAACGAGTGAAGACTCGTGACATAGGTGGGCTAGATTGTCAGCGGTTCAACGGCGAAGGCACCTCAACCTCATCGTCGTGGTCGACGAACTCGGGGGGCAACTAAACACCAGGAGCGGCTCCAAGGAATGATAATCGGGGATGGGGGATTTTGCCAGTAAAGAAAAAATAGAAATCTCTAAAAGAGTAAAAGAGGCGTTAATTTAGGCTTGGCGCCCCTTTGTCAGTGGTATCTGAGGCCAGCGAACAACGGAAGGCAAAGAGCCACGAGCGGCGCGCTCCATGGAAGGGCGCGACGATCGAGGTGGCATGGTGCAATTACCAAATGAGTGACCGAAACGTAAGCAGGCCTTACGTTTGAGCTTGTTTTTATAGATCGAACGATGATGGTCGTGGGCCTACATCTCGCGCATGGCCCATAAAGTTCAATAGGGCTCCTGCCCAAAATTCATCTCTGGGTTAAATCTGGAGTAATGCCTATTCTTTTATTGCCCACTGATTTAGCGCCAAAGTCAAGGCGAGTGAAAACTGATCGGCGTGATTGAAGGATTGAATTCAAATTTGAATCTGGAATTCTTCGAGCAGGGTGAGCAGGGTGGCGATGGATGGGAATGGAGTTTGCCCCGGTTAAGGGGTTGGGACGTACCGATGTTGGAGAAGAAGGTCCACAAAACTTCCTTGAGATAGTAGTCTACTGGGCAGATTCCTTAGCTTGCTAATGCCTAAACTCTGAAGCATAGTTTGGACCTCCACCGTGCCAGAGATTGAAGAAAACTTTGAAGTTGGTACATTCAAAAGACCTCAAATTGTAGATATGAAAACGAATTTCTTGCGAAAACACTATAAATCTGAAAACTCTATCACCAAGGGGAAGGATCTCAAAGAGCTCTGCTGATCCCCCAATGACAGCTTGAAGTATAAGTGCAGCCGATTGCGTGGACAATCTGTACTTGCAACGACCAAATGAGAGGATGAGGAAAAAGTCCTTGGAATGAGAAGAGGGCAGAACACAAACCGGTGCACCGAACTTTCGAACGATCTCTACTTCAAGGACCTTCCCAGGCCTAAAGATGAGCCATGACCACGATGTGGCCTCACCAAGAGGATAGCCATGTCGAAGTCACCGAGATCACCGTAGGAACGTCTCGTAAGAGGGACGAGAGACCCGGCAACTGAAATTCACCAAATGTTCATGAACAATGGCCATCGCCTTCCAAGGGTACCAATATGTTTAGGTTATGCTAGGACTTGAGTTATATTAGGGGTTAAGATAGAGTCGGAGTCAACCTCTGTATCCTAGAGGGACAT
Source organism: Tripidium arundinaceum (assembly GCA_030439765.1). Taxonomy (NCBI): domain Eukaryota; kingdom Viridiplantae; phylum Streptophyta; class Magnoliopsida; order Poales; family Poaceae; genus Tripidium; species Tripidium arundinaceum. Next base: position 78 of record JAHUYU010001926.1, on the reverse strand, counting down.
AAATATTAGACAACCCTTACTGTATCTATGAGACGACTTGGCTGCTGGGTTGGACAGCGGCGAGACTAAAATCAAATC
>JAHUYU010001652.1:0-17980 GCA_030439765.1 Tripidium arundinaceum | reverse complement strand
TTTCATCGAGACTAGGCTCTTGATGTTGGAAGAGAAACCGGTCGGCACCTTGACACCCCTAATCCACTGGCATACAGCCTTCTTCTCGTCTTTCGTCAGGTTGTAGCTTGTGCCCGGGAGGTTGACTTTCTCGTTCTGCGGTGGTTCCGGGTGAATTTGCGGCCTGATGCCCTGGTTGACAAGATCCATCTGTGACTTCAGACCATCCTTCGTCTTTCCCTTGATGTCTAGTAGGATGCCGATCGTGCTTCCAAAGACATTCTTCTCTAGGTGCATGCAGTCGATGGCATGGGGTGTATGCAGCTCCTTCTAGTACGACAGGTACTTGAAGAAACTCGAATTCTTCTTGAAAGGAACGACGACAGATGGTTCTTCCATCTTATCCCTCTTTTTCTTCCTTGTCATGGTCCCCTCTTTCTCTTTTTTCTTCTTTCTGAACTCGACCTCCATGTCCTTCACCATGCCAAACACCTTTTCCCCGTACCTCGTCTATGCTGGTTCGTCAGGTTGTGGCTCGTCCTTGTTATTGAAGTACTTATTCATCACAACTGATCGGTACCTGTGCCCTCTGATGAGGAATCGTCTGTGCCTCATGTACACCATCTTGTTGGATCCCTTAAGGTAAGCGTAGCAGGTGCCGTTGATGCAAACTACGTAGCCGCTCTTCCCTTTAATCTGCCCCGACAGTGAAAAAAGACCAGGGTAATCGGTGATGATCACAAAGATGATGGCTTTTAGAGTGAACTTCTTCCTTAGGGACGCATCCATTATCTTGATGCCTTTGTCCCGTAGTACCTTCATGTCCTCCATGAACGGCTCCAGGAACACATCTATATCATTGCCGGGCTGCTTCGGTCCTGAAATAAGCATGGTCGGCAGAAGATACCTGTGCTTCTAACATAGCCTAGGAGGTAGGTTGTACATGGTGAGGATGACCGGCCAAGTGCTGTGCGAGCTGCTGAGGTCACCGAATAGATTCATCCCGTCGGTGCTCAGCGTGAAACCTGACGTTCCTCACCTCTTTGCCAAACTCTGGGAATGTGGCGTTGAAACGCTTCCACTGTCGGCCATCGGAAGGGTGTCGCAGCTTGCCATCGTCCTTCGAGCGATCACCAGATGCATGCCAGGACATTAGCTGGGCATCCTCGGGTTCCTGAATATACAACGCAAGCAATCGATCACGGGTAGGTACCACATTGATAGGGCAGGACTTCTCCTCCGCGTGTAACCCTCTTCTTCCTCCTCCTCATGAGATGAGATCTGCTTTGCACTACTCTTCTTGGCCTTCTTCTTCTTTGGCCCACTCGAGGCTCCCTCGTCATTCACATTGACGCGACAACCAGCATTCCTCTTGTATTGACTCATGCCACAGTGCGGACAGCTCTCCAAGCCCTCATATGGGCCTCAATACATGATATAGTGGTTAGGGCAGGCGTCGAACTTTTTAAGATTCAGCGCCACTGGCTGGATCAGCTTCTTCGCCCGATAGGTATTGGTGGGCACCTTGTTATCCTTTGGAGCATGGAACTGTAGACAGCCATTAATGTCAACTATAAACCGTCAATTATTGCATAAACCATTATAAAATAAATCATAAACTATAGTTATAGGGTTTGATTCTAACAAGTTCCACGAGTTTTAGTGCTCTCACTTGTTTTGTAGGGTATTTGATTTTTCATAGTATAAAGCCATCTCAAATGATGAATTGGAGTGGACCATTGAGAAGAGCTCGCCGAGACGATCGAAATGAACATATCATTTGCTATATTTGGAGCCTCGGTGAAAAAGATATCAAATCCGCAATGAAACTTACATAGGAAGGTTCTAGAACACTCCAGAAGACATATCACCGAAGGAGAGGCCCACCTGCCATAGGGGGAGGCTGGCCGGCCCCACCTGTAGGCCGGCCAGCCTGGTGTCCCCACCAATCAGCCTCTGCTTTGCGTGGCGGCGCTCCACTGCCTTAGGGTTTGCATCTAAGCCGTTGATTAAGGTCGGTTTGATCCGAGGGCTCACGTTTGACGCCCCAGGCTAGATAACCAGCCCTAGCCCCCCTCCCTGGAAGAGGAATGGAAGAAACCCTGATTCACATTCTCCTCATCATGAGCGAGCCAGCTATCAAGAGAAGATTAGTCCTCCATAGGATCTAGTCTTATAGACAATAGTGAGATGGAGAGCAAGTGAGGAGTTTGGAGGAAGTGCCGGCCTGTCGGTGCTCTCTCTATGGCTTGTACCTTGGCGAAATCGAGTTCTACTTGAGCTTGCTCCTAAGATGTCTCTGGTAATTGACTTCTGATTCAAGTAAGTTTCATGTTTATATTGTTCATCAGGATCACGACTCTTTTGAGTGCTTTAATCCTTACTGCACGCTTGGGTTAAATAATCATAGGTGTAAGCATGGTGCTTAGACTTGGATTAATCGTGGATGCACCCTGCATTTTGGATCAGTGGTAGATCTTGATTGTGACACAGTTCTATATGGTCGCGTTGAATACTATATATCCGCGTTGAATACTATATGGCATCGTTGAATCCTCTGTAGTCCACCTCCCGTTTGTAGGCCAAGTAGGACCTGGTTACAAAGGAAAGCATCCTCTGTTGGTGTCTTCCCTTATCAATAATGTCCCTAGTTGAATAGTAGAAGACATAGCTTACCGAAGTCAGAATTAGAGAACCTTGGTTATCCTCTCTATGCTCCTATTATCCATAGCCTTGATTGCTACCCCTTGACAAGTTAACCCTCAACCTAATCTCTACCTTCACTTAGTTTTTTTAGTTAAGTTAGAGCGTAGTTGACCTCACACGTTTCCCTGTGGATACGATACTTGGAACACTTCTAGGTGAAAGCTACAACGGTATCCGTGCGCTTGTGGATTTATCTGTGTGCGTTAATAAATACCAACAAGCTTTCTGGTGCCGTTGCCGGAGAAATGGTTGCTGAATTAACTACGAACCTAGCTTAACCTTTTCTCTTTTATTTTTCTTTTTACTTTCTTTCATTTAGCATGGATAACACTCCTATAAATCAATATGCTAAACCCACGAGCGCACGCTTAGAGCAACCAAAATCTTCAGAACCTATCATAACACCTGGTTATGAGCTGCGCCCGTGTTTAATAAAATTGATTTGGGATCAATCCTTCTCGGGAGAAGGCGATGAAAACCCATACTCACACCTACGAGAGTTTTTACAGATCTCTACATGCTTGTGCATTGCTGGCATGCCAGACAAATCTTTACAATGGAAACTCTTTCCGTTCTCTTTGACGGGAAAAGCTAAACATTGGTATAGTCAAACTGTAGGAAGTATGCAAGGAGATTGGGAAACGTTATGCTCTAAATTTTGTTTACGTTTCTTTCCCATCTCTAAAGTGGTTAGCCTTCAGAAAAAGGTTCTAAATTTTAAACAACTAGAAGAAGAATCTCTTGGCACATCATGGAATCGTTTTAATGACCTCATCATCACTGGCCTGGACCTTGCTATTCCAGACCCGATGCTTCTTCAACATTTTTATATGGGTCTTAGCAAGGATTCCAGGGAATCACTTGATGCTGCCTCTGGAGGAGCTTTCCTTCATTTGTCTACTAGTGAAGCAAGGGCTATGCTTGATAGAATTAGTGGAAAGACTCCCTGCCCTAGCATTCATAATGAACTCCCGAAGAAAGAAAAGGAATCATCTGTCGAACAAGAAGAGGAAGTTTCGATAGCCAAATCACAACCATTCCAATTCCAAGGTTTAGCTATGAATCCCAAACCATCAATACCCCAAAATCCTCCTAGGGAAGATGAAATTCCATCTTTGGAAAGCCCTAATGAAATCAATGATGATCTTTTTGATGCTGATTTTGGGGATAGCTTAAACTTCCAATTTCATAAGAGACCTTCGAGCGAATATAATTCAAATCCTCTCAAGAAGGGATCTCTTAGGAAACGTCCTTATTCCCTTTGGGAAGAATTAAAAGATGGGGTGTCTAGTGAACCCATAGAAGAAGAGTCAAGCCATTTAGAGGTCATTCCTATCTTCTCCCCTTCTATGACCACATTAGATGTCCCATTCGACCCCATCTTCAGACCCATCCTTGATCCCGAAGAATCCCTTGATGCTCTTTCTCCTAAGTCTCATGATGATCCTAGAAATCCACTAAGACACCCAGAACATGGGAGTCATGAAGACCACAGGGATGACCAAGAATGGCAACGACAATGGCTGGAATGTCTAAACTCATATGTCATTGCTGAAGAATGGTCGGATAAAGCCAAAACCTTAAGGTTAGAACCCAAACCTGATCAAAAGGGTGAGCTTAAGTCAACCTCCTTAATAAACATAACTCATCCAAGTTTGGAGGAGGCCTTAGACAAGATCAGTCCGAGAGTCACCAATCCAAGGGAAATTTTGGACATTCATGAAGAACCAACCTTGGAGCTTGAAAAGGGAGATGACACTAATGAGCATGGAAGCTAATTCATGAACACTTTATCGAATCCTTGCTCGCATGAGAAATCTCCTGAATCAATTGGTCTCTCTAGCATTGCTGCACACAAGATCTTCAACCCCCCCATACTTCTTGTTCATAAAAATTTTGAAAGGGTGGTGTAGATGCATATGTTTATCATAAATATTGCAGATCTCGTTGGCTTGAATCTTGAGATAGGTACACAAAGGTTGGTGTTGGAGGGGAAACCACTTCACCAACTTAAAGCGATTCAAAGGTTTCCCAAGGACGAGCTTCTGTCCTAAAAACAAGCACTTTCGGGAGATAGCATGAGTTTTCATCTTTTGCTTTAAATGTCCTTGTGAAATGAGCATAGAGATATAATTATGAAAATATTCCTTCAGGTATTTTTGTCACTAACCATTCTAGGTTTGAAGCAAAAAGAATGAAGGATGACGACGCAAGGTATGTCCAACCAATCATCTTGCAACATTGAATCACATTCACACATGAGAGTTTTATCATCCAAACTTGACTTTACTAAATTCAAGCTGGGGGGTAGACTTTCCTAAAAATATTATCTTGCCATGTTGCTAAATTAACTTGGTTGTCTCTACCTTTAAGACATGCTCAACTTCCTAAATAACAATCATGCTCTTTCATCTCCATTTGAGTAAATCACTATGATGCTTTCATGCTACCACTGTCTGCTATAGTATGCTCAGGTTTGGAGTATTTTCATACACCTTTTCAAATTAAGCATGGTGCTCAGTTTAAACCAAAAGGTGTACTGGTTTTACTTCCAAAGGATTTTAAATTAAGCGTGGTGCTTAGGTTAAAATGCCTTCCTAAATCAAATTAGACGTGGTGTCTAGGTTGATTTTTGAACCGATAGTATGCTGTAGTAGATGCTGGATATTTTGTTAGACTAACCTGTGTAGGAAACTTTCAAATCAACTTGGGGAAGTCACAAGATGAATTCAAATTGAAGATGAAGCAAGACATATGATGAATTCCAATAACTTTGCACAAAGAAGACACAGCTCATTCATCATGGATAGAAGAACTCTATGGAACAAACAGGAAGAAGACGAGTGCCATAAAACAATATCTACAATTAAAGCACTCACTCAAAGGAAGTGGACGAACAAATCTTTGGCATGCCACTTGAAGACAAAGAACATCATGGAGGAACTCAAGTTGCAGCTCTAATGCACAGCCTCTCGTCAATCAAGAATCAATGAAAATCAAGAAAGGTTGACAAGAGTAGAACATGCAACTGTCTGCATCTTCATCTCCTAGATCGAATGGTACAAAGAAAGGTTTAATGCAAGGGAGAGGTCCTACTCAATGGACCTAAGAACCATGAGCACTCGCTGACAGGTTGAAGTGTGGGAAAGGAAGGCCAAATCCTCTAAAGATTATTCGATCGCGCTCTTCCTCCTCTCATGCTCCCGTCGTTCTGGCCCCCGGAATGAAACAATAAGTGGAGCAAAAAGGTCCAACACTATGAAAAGATCATGAGCGGAGCCAGCTATCAAGAGAAGATTAGTCCTCCATAGGATCTAGTCTTATAGACAATAGTGAGATGGAGAGCAAGTGAGGAGTTTGGAGGAAGTGCCGGCCTGTCGGTGCTCTCTCTATGGCTTGTACCTTGGCGAAATCGAGTTCTACTTGAGCTTGCTCCTAAGATGTCTCTGGTAATTGACTTCTGATTCAAGTAAGTTTCATGTTTATATTGTTCATCAGGATCACGACTCTTTTGAGTGCATCCTTTCTTTTTCATCTTTTTGTCATGCCATCTTTTTGCTCTTTGATCTTTTCATAGTGTTGGACCTTTTTGCTCCACTTATTGTTTCATTCCGGGGGCCAGAACGACGGGAGCATGAGAGGAGGAAGAGCGCGATCGAATAATCTTTAGAGGATTTGGCCTTCCTTTCCCACACTTCAACCTGTCAGCGAGTGCTCATGGTTCTTAGGTCCATTGAGTAGGACCTCTCCCTTGCATTAAACCTTTCTTTGTACCATTCGATCTAGGAGATGAAGATGCAGACAGTTGCATGTTCTACTCTTGTCAACCTTTCTTGATTTTCATTGATTCTTGATTGACGAGAGGCTGTGCATTAGAGCTGCAACTTGAGTTCCTCCATGATGTTCTTTGTCTTCAAGTGGCATGCCAAAGATTTGTTCGTCCACTTCCTTTGAGTGAGTGCTTTAATTGTAGATATTGTTTTATGGCACTCGTCTTCTTCCTGTTTGTTCCATAGAGTTCTTCTATCCATGATGAATGAGCTGTGTCTTCTTTGTGCAAAGTTATTGGAATTCATCATATGTCTTGCTTCATCTTCAATTTGAATTCATCTTGTGACTTCCCCAAGTTGATTTGAAAGTTTCCTACACAGGTTAGTCTAACAAAATATCCAGCATCTACTACAGCATACTATCGGTTCAAAAATCAACCTAGACACCACGTCTAATTTGATTTAGGAAGGCATTTTAACCTAAGCACCACGCTTAATTTAAAATCCTTTGGAAGTAAAACCAGTACACCTTTTGGTTTAAACTGAGCACCATGCTTAATTTGAAAAGGTGTATGAAAATACTCCAAACCTGAGCATACTATAGCAGACAGTGGTAGCATGAAAGCATCATAGTGATTTACTCAAATGGAGATGAAAGAGCATGATTGTTATTTAGGAAGTTGAGCATGTCTTAAAGGTAGAGACAACCAAGTTAATTTAGCAACATGGCAAGATAATATTTTTAGGAAAGTCTACCCCCCAGCTTGAATTTAGTAAAGTCAAGTTTGGATGATAAAACTCTCATGTGTGAATGTGATTCAATGTTGCAAGATGATTGGTTGGACATACCTTGCGTCGTCATCCTTCATTCTTTTTGCTTCAAACCTAGAATGGTTAGTGACAAAAATACCTGAAGGAATATTTTCATAATTATATCTCTATGCTCATTTCACAAGGACATTTAAAGCAAAAGATGAAAACTCATGCTATCTCCCGAAAGTGCTTGTTTTTAGGACAGAAGCTCGTCCTTGGGAAACCTTTGAATCGCTTTAAGTTGGTGAAGTGGTTTCCCCTCCAACACCAACCTTTGTGTACCTATCTCAAGATTCAAGCCAACGAGATCTGCAATATTTATGATAAACATATGCATCTACAACCACCCTTTCAAAATTTTTATGAACAAGAAGTATGGGGGGGTTGAAGATCTTGTGTGCAGCAATGCTAGAGAGACCAATTGATTCAGGAGATTTCTCATGCGAGCAAGGATTCGATAAAGTGTTCATGAATTAGCTTCCATGCTCATTAGTGTCATCTCCCTTTTCAAGCTCCAAGGTTGGTTCTTCATGAATGTCCAAAATTTCCCTTGGATGGTGACTCTCGGACTGATCTTGTCTAAGGCCTCCTCCAAACTTGGATGAGTTATGTTTATTAAGGAGGTTGACTTAAGCTCACCCTTTTGATCAGGTTTGGGTTCTAACCTTAAGGTTTTGGCTTTATCCGACCATTCTTCAGCAATGACATATGAGTTTAGACATTCCAGCCATTGTCGTTGCCATTCTTGGTCATCCCTGTGGTCTTCATGACTCCCATGTTCTGGGTGTCTTAGTGGATTTCTAGGATCATCATGAGACTTAGGAGAAAGAGCATCAAGGGATTCTTCGGGATCAAGGATGGGTCTGAAGATGGGGTCGAATGGGACATCTAATGTGGTCATAGAAGGGGAGAAGATAGGAATGACCTCTAAATGGCTTGACTCTTCTTCTATGGGTTCACTAGACACCCCATCTTTTAATTCTTCCCAAAGGGAATAAGGACGTTTCCTAAGAGATCCCTTCTTGAGAGGATTTGAATTATATTCGCTCGAAGGTCTCTTATGAAATTGGAAGTTTAAGCTATCCCCAAAATCAGCATCAAAAAGATCATCATTGATTTCATTAGGGCTTTCCAAAGATGGAATTTCATCTTCCCTAGGAGGATTTTGGGGTATTGATGGTTTGGGATTCATAGCTAAACCTTGGAATTGGAATGGTTGTGATTTGGCTATCGAAACTTCCTCTTCTTGTTCGACAGATGATTCCTTTTCTTTCTTCGGGAGTTCATTATGAATGCTAGGGCAGGGAGTCTTTCCACTAATTCTATCAAGCATAGCCCTTGCTTCACTAGTAGACAAATGAAGGAAAGCTCCTCCAGAGGCAGCATCAAGTGATTCCCTGGAATCCTTGCTAAGACCCATATAAAAATGTTGAAGAAGCATCGGGTCTGGAATAGCAAGGTCCAGGCCAGTGATGATGAGGTCATTAAAACGATTCCATGATGTGCCAAGAGATTCTTCTTCTAGTTGTTTAAAATTTAGAACCTTTTTCTGAAGGCTAACCACTTTAGAGATGGGAAAGAAACGTAAACAAAATTTAGAGCATAACGTTTCCCAATCTCCTTGCATACTTCCTACAGTTTGACTATACCAATGTTTAGCTTTTCCCGTCAAAGAGAACGGAAAGAGTTTCCATTGTAAAGATTTGTCTGGCATGCCAGCAATGCACAAGCATGTAGAGATCTGTAAAAACTCTCGTAGGTGTGAGTATGGGTTTTCATCGCCTTCTCCGAGAAGGATTGATCCCAAATCAATTTTATTAAACACGGGCGCAGCTCATAACCAGGTGTTATGATAGGTTCTGAAGATTTTGGTTGCTCTAAGCGTGCGCTCGTGGGTTTAGCATATTGATTTATAGGAGTGTTATCCATGCTAAATGAAAGAAAGTAAAAAGAAAAATAAAAGAGAAAAGGTTAAGCTAGGTTCGTAGTTAATTCAGCAACCATTTCTCCGGCAACGGCACCAGAAAGCTTGTTGGTATTTATTAACGCACACAGATAAATCCACAAGCGCACGGATACCGTTGTAGCTTTCACCTAGAAGTGTTCCAAGTATCGTATCCACAGGGAAACGTGTGAGGTCAACTACGCTCTAACTTAACTAAAAAAACTAAGTGAAGGTAGAGATTAGGTTGAGGGTTAACTTGTCAAGGGGTAGCAATCAAGGCTATGGATAATAGGAGCATAGAGAGGATAACCAAGGTTCTCTAATTCTGACTTCGGTAAGCTATGTCTTCTACTATTCAACTAGGGACATTATTGATAAGGGAAGACACCAACAGAGGATGCTTTCCTTTGTAACCAGGTCCTACTTGGCCTACAAACGGGAGGTGGACTACAGAGGATTCAACGATGCCATATAGTATTCAACGCGGATATATAGTATTCAACGCGACCATATAGAACTGTGTCACAATCAAGATCTACCACTGATCCAAAATGCAGGGTGCATCCACGATTAATCCAAGTCTAAGCACCATGCTTACACCTATGATTATTTAACCCAAGCGTGCAGTAAGGATTAAAGCACTCAAAAGAGTCGTGATCCTGATGAACAATATAAACATGAAACTTACTTGAATCAGAAGTCAATTACCAGAGACATCTTAGGAGCAAGCTCAAGTAGAACTCGATTTCGCCAAGGTACAAGCCATAGAGAGAGCACCGACAGGCCGGCACTTCCTCCAAACTCCTCACTTGCTCTCCATCTCACTATTGTCTATAAGACTAGATCCTATGGAGGACTAATCTTCTCTTGATAGCTGGCTCCGCTCATGATGAGGAGAATGTGAATCAGGGTTTCTTCCATTCCTCTTCCAGGGAGGGGGGCTAGGGCTGGTTATCTAGCCTGGGGCGTCAAACGTGAGCCCTCGGATCAAACCGACCTTAATCAACGGCTTAGATGCAAACCCTAAGGCAGTGGAGCGCCGCCACGCAAAGCAGAGGCTGATTGGTGGGGACACCAGGCTGGCCGGCCTACAGGTGGGGCCGGCCAGCCTCCCCCTATGGCAGGTGGGCCTCTCCTTCGGTGATATGTCTTCTGGAGTGTTCTAGAACCTTCCTATGTAAGTTTCATTGCGGATTTGATATCTTTTTCACCGAGGCTCCAAATATAGCAAATGATATGTTCATTTCGATCGTCTCGGCGAGCTCTTCTCAATGGTCCACTCCAATTCATCATTTGAGATGGCTTTATACTATGAAAAATCAAATACCCTACAAAACAAGTGAGAGCACTAAAACTCGTGGAACTTGTTAGAATCAAACCCTATAACTATAGTTTATGATTTATTTTATAATGGTTTATGCAATAATTGACGGTTTATAGTTGACATTAATGGCTGTCTACAGTTCCATGCTCCAAAGGATAACAAGGTGCCCACCAATACCTATCGGGCGAAGAAGCTGATCCAGCCAGTGGCGCTGAATCTTAAAAAGTTCGACGCCTGCCCTAACCACTATATCATGTATTGAGGCCCATATGAGGGCTTGGAGAGCTGTCCGCACTGTGGCATGAGTCAATACAAGAGGAATGCTGGTTGTCGCGTCAATGTGAATGACGAGGGAGCCTCGAGTGGGCCAAAGAAGAAGAAGGCCAAGAAGAGTAGTGCAAAGCAGATCTCATCTCATGAGGAGGAGGAAGAAGAGGGTTACACGCGGAGGAGAAGTCCTGCCCTATCAATGTGGTACCTACCCGTGATCGATTGCTTGCGTTGTATATTCAGGAACCCGAGGATGCCCAGCTGATGTCCTGGCATGCATCTGGTGATCGCTCGAAGGACGATGGCAAGCTGCGACACCCTTCCGATGGCCGACAGTGGAAGCGTTTCAACGCCACATTCCCAGAGTTTGGCAAAGAGGTGAGGAACGTCAGGTTTCACGCTGAGCACCGACGGGATGAATCTATTCGGTGACCTCAGCAGCTCGCACAGCACTTGGCCGGTCATCCTCACCATGTACAACCTACCTCCTAGGCTATGTTAGAAGCACAGGTATCTTCTGCCGACCATGCTTATTTCAGGACCGAAGCAGCCCGGCAATGATATAGATGTGTTCCTGGAGCCGTTCATGGAGGACATGAAGGTACTACGGGACAAAGGCATCAAGATAATGGATGCGTCCCTAAGGAAGAAGTTCACTCTAAAAGCCATCATCTTTGTGATCATCACCGATTACCCTGGTCTTTTTTCACTGTCGGGGCAGATTAAAGGTTCTAAATTTTAAACAACTAGAAGAAGAATCTCTTGGCACATCATGGAATCGTTTTAATGACCTCATCATCACTGGCCTGGACCTTGCTATTCCAGACCCGATGCTTCTTCAACATTTTTATATGGGTCTTAGCAAGGATTCCAGGGAATCACTTGATGCTGCCTCTGGAGGAGCTTTCCTTCATTTGTCTACTAGTGAAGCAAGGGCTATGCTTGATAGAATTAGTGGAAAGACTCCCTGCCCTAGCATTCATAATGAACTCCCGAAGAAAGAAAAGGAATCATCTGTCGAACAAGAAGAGGAAGTTTCGATAGCCAAATCACAACCATTCCAATTCCAAGGTTTAGCTATGAATCCCAAACCATCAATACCCCAAAATCCTCCTAGGGAAGATGAAATTCCATCTTTGGAAAGCCCTAATGAAATCAATGATGATCTTTTTGATGCTGATTTTGGGGATAGCTTAAACTTCCAATTTCATAAGAGACCTTCGAGCGAATATAATTCAAATCCTCTCAAGAAGGGATCTCTTAGGAAACGTCCTTATTCCCTTTGGGAAGAATTAAAAGATGGGGTGTCTAGTGAACCCATAGAAGAAGAGTCAAGCCATTTAGAGGTCATTCCTATCTTCTCCCCTTCTATGACCACATTAGATGTCCCATTCGACCCCATCTTCAGACCCATCCTTGATCCCGAAGAATCCCTTGATGCTCTTTCTCCTAAGTCTCATGATGATCCTAGAAATCCACTAAGACACCCAGAACATGGGAGTCATGAAGACCACAGGGATGACCAAGAATGGCAACGACAATGGCTGGAATGTCTAAACTCATATGTCATTGCTGAAGAATGGTCGGATAAAGCCAAAACCTTAAGGTTAGAACCCAAACCTGATCAAAAGGGTGAGCTTAAGTCAACCTCCTTAATAAACATAACTCATCCAAGTTTGGATGATAAAACTCTCATGTGTGAATGTGATTCAATGTTGCAAGATGATTGGTTGGACATACCTTGCGTCGTCATCCTTCATTCTTTTTGCTTCAAACCTAGAATGGTTAGTGACAAAAATACCTGAAGGAATATTTTCATAATTATATCTCTATGCTCATTTCACAAGGACATTTAAAGCAAAAGATGAAAACTCATGCTATCTCCCGAAAGTGCTTGTTTTTAGGACAGAAGCTCGTCCTTGGGAAACCTTTGAATCGCTTTAAGTTGGTGAAGTGGTTTCCCCTCCAACACCAACCTTTGTGTACCTATCTCAAGATTCAAGCCAACGAGATCTGCAATATTTATGATAAACATATGCATCTACAACCACCCTTTCAAAATTTTTATGAACAAGAAGTATGGGGGGGTTGAAGATCTTGTGTGCAGCAATGCTAGAGAGACCAATTGATTCAGGAGATTTCTCATGCGAGCAAGGATTCGATAAAGTGTTCATGAATTAGCTTCCATGCTCATTAGTGTCATCTCCCTTTTCAAGCTCCAAGGTTGGTTCTTCATGAATGTCCAAAATTTCCCTTGGATTGGTGACTCTCGGACTGATCTTGTCTAAGGCCTCCTCCAAACTTGGATGAGTTATGTTTATTAAGGAGGTTGACTTAAGCTCACCCTTTTGATCAGGTTTGGGTTCTAACCTTAAGGTTTTGGCTTTATCCGACCATTCTTCAGCAATGACATATGAGTTTAGACATTCCAGCCATTGTCGTTGCCATTCTTGGTCATCCCTGTGGTCTTCATGACTCCCATGTTCTGGGTGTCTTAGTGGATTTCTAGGATCATCATGAGACTTAGGAGAAAGAGCATCAAGGGATTCTTCGGGATCAAGGATGGGTCTGAAGATGGGGTCGAATGGGACATCTAATGTGGTCATAGAAGGGGAGAAGATAGGAATGACCTCTAAATGGCTTGACTCTTCTTCTATGGGTTCACTAGACACCCCATCTTTTAATTCTTCCCAAAGGGAATAAGGACGTTTCCTAAGAGATCCCTTCTTGAGAGGATTTGAATTATATTCGCTCGAAGGTCTCTTATGAAATTGGAAGTTTAAGCTATCCCCAAAATCAGCATCAAAAAGATCATCATTGATTTCATTAGGGCTTTCCAAAGATGGAATTTCATCTTCCCTAGGAGGATTTTGGGGTATTGATGGTTTGGGATTCATAGCTAAACCTTGGAATTGGAATGGTTGTGATTTGGCTATCGAAACTTCCTCTTCTTGTTCGACAGATGATTCCTTTTCTTTCTTCGGGAGTTCATTATGAATGCTAGGGCAGGGAGTCTTTCCACTAATTCTATCAAGCATAGCCCTTGCTTCACTAGTAGACAAATGAAGGAAAGCTCCTCCAGAGGCAGCATCAAGTGATTCCCTGGAATCCTTGCTAAGACCCATATAAAAATGTTGAAGAAGCATCGGGTCTGGAATAGCAAGGTCCAGGCCAGTGATGATGAGGTCATTAAAACGATTCCATGATGTGCCAAGAGATTCTTCTTCTAGTTGTTTAAAATTTAGAACCTTTAATCTGCCCCGACAGTGAAAAAAGACCAGGGTAATCGGTGATGATCACAAAGATGATGGCTTTTAGAGTGAACTTCTTCCTTAGGGACGCATCCATTATCTTGATGCCTTTGTCCCGTAGTACCTTCATGTCCTCCATGAACGGCTCCAGGAACACATCTATATCATTGCCGGGCTGCTTCGGTCCTGAAATAAGCATGGTCGGCAGAAGATACCTGTGCTTCTAACATAGCCTAGGAGGTAGGTTGTACATGGTGAGGATGACCGGCCAAGTGCTGTGCGAGCTGCTGAGGTCACCGAATAGATTCATCCCGTCGGTGCTCAGCGTGAAACCTGACGTTCCTCACCTCTTTGCCAAACTCTGGGAATGTGGCGTTGAAACGCTTCCACTGTCGGCCATCGGAAGGGTGTCGCAGCTTGCCATCGTCCTTCGAGCGATCACCAGATGCATGCCAGGACATCAGCTGGGCATCCTCGGGTTCCTGAATATACAACGCAAGCAATCGATCACGGGTAGGTACCACATTGATAGGGCAGGACTTCTCCTCCGCGTGTAACCCTCTTCTTCCTCCTCCTCATGAGATGAGATCTGCTTTGCACTACTCTTCTTGGCCTTCTTCTTCTTTGGCCCACTCGAGGCTCCCTCGTCATTCACATTGACGCGACAACCAGCATTCCTCTTGTATTGACTCATGCCACAGTGCGGACAGCTCTCCAAGCCCTCATATGGGCCTCAATACATGATATAGTGGTTAGGGCAGGCGTCGAACTTTTTAAGATTCAGCGCCACTGGCTGGATCAGCTTCTTCGCCCGATAGGTATTGGTGGGCACCTTGTTATCCTTTGGAGCATGGAACTGTAGACAGCCATTAATGTCAACTATAAACCGTCAATTATTGCATAAACCATTATAAAATAAATCATAAACTATAGTTATAGGGTTTGATTCTAACAAGTTCCACGAGTTTTAGTGCTCTCACTTGTTTTGTAGGGTATTTGATTTTTCATAGTATAAAGCCATCTCAAATGATGAATTGGAGTGGACCATTGAGAAGAGCTCGCCGAGACGATCGAAATGAACATATCATTTGCTATATTTGGAGCCTCGGTGAAAAAGATATCAAATCCGCAATGAAACTTACATAGGAAGGTTCTAGAACACTCCAGAAGACATATCACCGAAGGAGAGGCCCACCTGCCATAGGGGGAGGCTGGCCGGCCCCACCTGTAGGCCGGCCAGCCTGGTGTCCCCACCAATCAGCCTCTGCTTTGCGTGGCGGCGCTCCACTGCCTTAGGGTTTGCATCTAAGCCGTTGATTAAGGTCGGTTTGATCCGAGGGCTCACGTTTGACGCCCCAGGCTAGATAACCAGCCCTAGCCCCCCTCCCTGGAAGAGGAATGGAAGAAACCCTGATTCACATTCTCCTCATCATGAGCGGAGCCAGCTATCAAGAGAAGATTAGTCCTCCATAGGATCTAGTCTTATAGACAATAGTGAGATGGAGAGCAAGTGAGGAGTTTGGAGGAAGTGCCGGCCTGTCGGTGCTCTCTCTATGGCTTGTACCTTGGCGAAATCGAGTTCTACTTGAGCTTGCTCCTAAGATGTCTCTGGTAATTGACTTCTGATTCAAGTAAGTTTCATGTTTATATTGTTCATCAGGATCACGACTCTTTTGAGTGCTTTAATCCTTACTGCACGCTTGGGTTAAATAATCATAGGTGTAAGCATGGTGCTTAGACTTGGATTAATCGTGGATGCACCCTGCATTTTGGATCAGTGGTAGATCTTGATTGTGACACAGTTCTATATGGTCGCGTTGAATACTATATATCCGCGTTGAATACTATATGGCATCGTTGAATCCTCTGTAGTCCACCTCCCGTTTGTAGGCCAAGTAGGACCTGGTTACAAAGGAAAGCATCCTCTGTTGGTGTCTTCCCTTATCAATAATGTCCCTAGTTGAATAGTAGAAGACATAGCTTACCGAAGTCAGAATTAGAGAACCTTGGTTATCCTCTCTATGCTCCTATTATCCATAGCCTTGATTGCTACCCCTTGACAAGTTAACCCTCAACCTAATCTCTACCTTCACTTAGTTTTTTTAGTTAAGTTAGAGCGTAGTTGACCTCACACGTTTCCCTGTGGATACGATACTTGGAACACTTCTAGGTGAAAGCTACAACGGTATCCGTGCGCTTGTGGATTTATCTGTGTGCGTTAATAAATACCAACAAGCTTTCTGGTGCCGTTGCCGGAGAAATGGTTGCTGAATTAACTACGAACCTAGCTTAACCTTTTCTCTTTTATTTTTCTTTTTACTTTCTTTCATTTAGCATGGATAACACTCCTATAAATCAATATGCTAAACCCACGAGCGCACGCTTAGAGCAACCAAAATCTTCAGAACCTATCATAACACCTGGTTATGAGCTGCGCCCGTGTTTAATAAAATTGATTTGGGATCAATCCTTCTCGGGAGAAGGCGATGAAAACCCATACTCACACCTACGAGAGTTTTTACAGATCTCTACATGCTTGTGCATTGCTGGCATGCCAGACAAATCTTTACAATGGAAACTCTTTCCGTTCTCTTTGACGGGAAAAGCTAAACATTGGTATAGTCAAACTGTAGGAAGTATGCAAGGAGATTGGGAAACGTTATGCTCTAAATTTTGTTTACGTTTCTTTCCCATCTCTAAAGTGGTTAGCCTTCAGAAAAAGGTTCTAAATTTTAAACAACTAGAAGAAGAATCTCTTGGCACATCATGGAATCGTTTTAATGACCTCATCATCACTGGCCTGGACCTTGCTATTCCAGACCCGATGCTTCTTCAACATTTTTATATGGGTCTTAGCAAGGATTCCAGGGAATCACTTGATGCTGCCTCTGGAGGAGCTTTCCTTCATTTGTCTACTAGTGAAGCAAGGGCTATGCTTGATAGAATTAGTGGAAAGACTCCCTGCCCTAGCATTCATAATGAACTCCCGAAGAAAGAAAAGGAATCATCTGTCGAACAAGAAGAGGGTTACACGCGGAGGAGAAGTCCTGCCCTATCAATGTGGTACCTACCCGTGATCGATTGCTTGCGTTGTATATTCAGGAACCCGAGGATGCCCAGCTGATGTCCTGGCATGCATCTGGTGATCGCTCGAAGGACGATGGCAAGCTGCGACACCCTTCCGATGGCCGACAGTGGAAGCGTTTCAACGCCACATTCCCAGAGTTTGGCAAAGAGGTGAGGAACGTCAGGTTTCACGCTGAGCACCGACGGGATGAATCTATTCGGTGACCTCAGCAGCTCGCACAGCACTTGGCCGGTCATCCTCACCATGTACAACCTACCTCCTAGGCTATGTTAGAAGCACAGGTATCTTCTGCCGACCATGCTTATTTCAGGACCGAAGCAGCCCGGCAATGATATAGATGTGTTCCTGGAGCCGTTCATGGAGGACATGAAGGTACTACGGGACAAAGGCATCAAGATAATGGATGCGTCCCTAAGGAAGAAGTTCACTCTAAAAGCCATCATCTTTGTGATCATCACCGATTACCCTGGTCTTTTTTCACTGTCGGGGCAGATTAAAAGGTTCTAAATTTTAAACAACTAGAAGAAGAATCTCTTGGCACATCATGGAATCGTTTTAATGACCTCATCATCACTGGCCTGGACCTTGCTATTCCAGACCCGATGCTTCTTCAACATTTTTATATGGGTCTTAGCAAGGATTCCAGGGAATCACTTGATGCTGCCTCTGGAGGAGCTTTCCTTCATTTGTCTACTAGTGAAGCAAGGGCTATGCTTGATAGAATTAGTGGAAAGACTCCCTGCCCTAGCATTCATAATGAACTCCCGAAGAAAGAAAAGGAATCATCTGTCGAACAAGAAGAGGAAGTTTCGATAGCCAAATCACAACCATTCC
>JAHUYU010002201.1:0-18312 GCA_030439765.1 Tripidium arundinaceum | reverse complement strand
CCAACAGGGACCAAGCTTCTTCCTCTGAGGCCTAATGAGATGATATTATCGCTCAAGACCAATAAGCTTGGGGAGGTTAATCTTTGCTTTTAATTCTTTTATTCTCTTTTGTTGGCTAGTGCAAATCTTAGCATATTCAACATTATCTTGCACAATTTTATCATAGGAAGGCATATCATCATCACTATCACTATCACTTGAGCTAGAACTTTCGTTACCTCGTGCCATAAGGCACATATGTGAAGTGCTTGATGATGAGTGCTTGCTTGCCACGCCACTTATTTTGGGCTTCATCTTCACTTGATGAATCATCCCAAGTCTTGATTGAAGTGAGGGATTGGCACTTTGCTTTGGAGGGGAGATAGCAAGAGGAAGAGGTTCTTCTACTAGTGCTATGGCTAACTTGCTGGGGTCAGTCCCATAAGAGATGATCTGTTTATCGGCCATTGGATCTTGAGAGGAGGAGAACTTCTCTGATGAAGGAGAGGAAAGGCTTTGATGGAAGGAGTTTAGAGGCCAGCAGGGGTTTGTTTATATAGGGGGGATCAACTTGCAGAAGGGGTCAAAAACCAACCTTAATAGCTTAATGTGGCAGCGTATGGTCGAATCTATCGGGAATCTGTAAAATATACGAGAGATTTGTAGAAGGTTCACGAAGGAATCGGGCAGAGGTGAACGGGCACCATGGGGGGCCGGCCGGCCTATGGAGGAGGCCGGTCGGCCTGCCCTAGTCTCCCCTCACGGGCTCCTTTATCGTGTTGCCTTCTAACACTATTCTATTCCCAAAAAAAAATTTACACCACTAAACGAAAAGAGGAGGGCAGAAGCCTAAATCTATGGTAAAATGATAAAATCTACCTCATCCAAAAACTCAGGACTTTTATTGGGCTCTAAAATATTTTGAGACGGTGGCCATTTATCTTGAATAATGTACCTTCGTTGTTTTGAAGTGTGACCGCTCCATGTGGTGAAGTGCTTATGACTTTGAATGGTCCTTCCCATTTACTTCGAAGTTTTCCATGCCCGAATAATTTCACCCTGGAATTAAAAGTAATACCTTATCTCCTGGGGCGAAGTCCTTCTTCTTGATCCCCTTGTCGTGCCATCTTTTGGTTCTCTCTTTGT
Organism: Tripidium arundinaceum; assembly: GCA_030439765.1. NCBI lineage: Eukaryota > Viridiplantae > Streptophyta > Magnoliopsida > Poales > Poaceae > Tripidium > Tripidium arundinaceum. Next base: position 17,187 of record JAHUYU010002201.1, on the reverse strand, counting down.
AAATCTTGGCGTTGTGATATGCTTTTTCACGTCATTCATCAAGTTCAGAAAGTTGCATCTTCCTTCTTGTTCTAGCGGCTTCCAAATCCATGTTCCATCGTTTGATTGCCCAGTGAGCCTTGAATTCTGGCTCAACAGGCAAGTGACAAGTCTTCCCATATACAAGTTGATATGGTGACATCCCAAGCGGTGTCTTATAGGCCATTCTGTATGCCCATAACACATCGGGTAGTCTGTCCTTCCATGCAGTCCCCATCTCATTGACTGTCTTTTGTAGAATATTCTTGATTTGCTTATTCGATGTTTCTGCCTGGCCACTTGTCTGTGGGTGATACGGAGTAGCAATGTTGTGACAAATCCCTCACTTCAATCAAGACTTGGGATGATTCATCAAGTGAAGATGAAGCCCAAAATAAGTGGCGTGGCAAGCAAGCACTCATCATCAAGCACTTCACATATGTGCCTTATGGCACGAGGTAACGAAAGTTCTAGCTCAAGTGATAGTGATAGTGATGATGATATGCCTTCCTATGATAAAATTGTGCAAGATAATGTTGAATATGCTAAGATTTGCACTAGCCAACAAAAGAGAATAAAAGAATTAAAAGCAAAGATTAACCTCCCCAAGCTTATTGGTCTTGAGCGATAATATCATCTCATTAGGCCTCAGAGGAAGAAGCTTGGTCCCTGTTGGTACTCGGATCATCGGGCCCTTAAACTGATGTGGCTTGTTCTGGAGTAGACGTTCTAGTGGCGTAGGGAGCACAGGCTGATGAACTTGGGCAAAGTAAGATTGCCCAAAACTCTTAGGCCGGATTGGAGCTATTTGTTTTGGAGGGGAGATAGCAAGAGGAAGAGGTTCTTCTACTAGTGCTATGGCTAACTTGCTGGGGTCAGTCCCATAAGAGATGATCTGTTTATCGGCCATTGGATCTTGAGAGGAGGAGAACTTCTCTGATGAAGGAGAGGAAAGGCTTTGATGGAAGGAGTTTAGAGGCCAGCAGGGGTTTGTTTATATAGGGGGGATCAACTTGCAGAAGGGGTCAAAAACCAACCTTAATAGCTTAATGTGGCAGCGTATGGTCGAATCTATCGGGAATCTGTAAAATATACGAGAGATTTGTAGAAGGTTCACGAAGGAATCGGGCAGAGGTGAACGGGCACCATGGGGGGCCGGCCGGCCTATGGAGGAGGCCGGTCGGCCTGCCCTAGTCTCCCCTCACGGGCTCCTTTATCGTGTTGCCTTCTAACACTATTCTATTCCCAAAAAAAAATTTACACCACTAAACGAAAAGAGGAGGGCAGAAGCCTAAATCTATGGTAAAATGATAAAATCTACCTCATCCAAAAACTCAGGACTTTTATTGGGCTCTAAAAATATTTGAGACGGTGGCCATTTATCTTGAATAATGTACCTTCGTTGTTTTGAAGTGTGACCGCTCCATGTGGTGAAGTGCTTATGACTTTGAATGGTCCTTCCCATTTACTTCGAAGTTTTCCATGCCCGAATAATTTCACCCTGGAATTAAAAGTAATACCTTATCTCCTGGGGCGAAGTCCTTCTTCTTGATCCCCTTGTCGTGCCATCTTTTGGTTCTCTCTTTGTAAATCTTGGCGTTGTGATATGCTTTTTCACGTCATTCATCAAGTTCAGAAAGTTGCATCTTCCTTCTTGTTCTAGCGGCTTCCAAATCCATGTTCCATCGTTTGATTGCCCAGTGAGCCTTGAATTCTGGCTCAACAGGCAAGTGACAAGTCTTCCCATATACAAGTTGATATGGTGACATCCCAAGCGGTGTCTTATAGGCCATTCTGTATGCCCATAACACATCGGGTAGTCTGTCCTTCCATGCAGTCCCCATCTCATTGACTGTCTTTTGTAGAATATTCTTGATTTGCTTATTCGATGTTTCTGCCTGGCCACTTGTCTGTGGGTGATACGGAGTAGCAATGTTGTGACAAATCCCATGTCTTAACAAGTACATGCGAAAGTTCATGTCAATGAGATGGGGACTGCATGGAAGGACAGACTACCCGATGTGTTATGGGCATACAGAATGGCCTATAAGACACCGCTTGGGATGTCACCATATCAACTTGTATATGGGAAGACTTGTCACTTGCCTGTTGAGCCAGAATTCAAGGCTCACTGGGCAATCAAACGATGGAACATGGATTTGGAAGCCGCTAGAACAAGAAGGAAGATGCAACTTTCTGAACTTGATGAATGACGTGAAAAAGCATATCACAACGCCAAGATTTACAAAGAGAGAACCAAAAGATGGCACGACAAGGGGATCAAGAAGAAGGACTTCGCCCCAGGAGATAAGGTATTACTTTTAATTCCAGGGTGAAATTATTCGGGCATGGAAAACTTCGAAGTAAATGGGAAGGACCATTCAAAGTCATAAGCACTTCACCACATGGAGCGGTCACACTTCAAAACAACGAAGGTACATTATTCAAGATAAATGGCCACCGTCTCAAAATATTTTTAGAGCCCAATAAAAGTCCTGAGTTTTTGGATGAGGTAGATTTTATCATTTTACCATAGATTTAGGCTTCTGCCCTCCTCTTTTCGTTTAGTGGTGTAAATTTTTTTTTGGGAATAGAATAGTGTTAGAAGGCAACACGATAAAGGAGCCCGTGAGGGGAGACTAGGGCAGGCCGACCGGCCTCCTCCATAGGCCGGCCGGCCCCCCATGGTGCCCGTTCACCTCTGCCCGATTCCTTCGTGAACCTTCTACAAATCTCTCGTATATTTTACAGATTCCCGATAGATTCGACCATACGCTGCCACATTAAGCTATTAAGGTTGGTTTTTGACCCCTTCTGCAAGTTGATCCCCCCTATATAAACAAACCCCTGCTGGCCTCTAAACTCCTTCCATCAAAGCCTTTCCTCTCCTTCATCAGAGAAGTTCTCCTCCTCTCAAGATCCAATGGCCGATAAACAGATCATCTCTTATGGGACTGACCCCAGCAAGTTAGCCATAGCACTAGTAGAAGAACCTCTTCCTCTTGCTATCTCCCCTCCAAAACAAATAGCTCCAATCCGGCCTAAGAGTTTTGGGCAATCTTACTTTGCCCAAGTTCATCAGCCTGTGCTCCCTACGCCACTAGAACGTCTACTCCAGAACAAGCCACATCAGTTTAAGGGCCCGATGATCCGAGTACCAACAGGGACCAAGCTTCTTCCTCTGAGGCCTAATGAGATGATATTATCGCTCAAGACCAATAAGCTTGGGGAGGTTAATCTTTGCTTTTAATTCTTTTATTCTCTTTTGTTGGCTAGTGCAAATCTTAGCATATTCAACATTATCTTGCACAATTTTATCATAGGAAGGCATATCATCATCACTATCACTATCACTTGAGCTAGAACTTTCGTTACCTCGTGCCATAAGGCACATATGTGAAGTGCTTGATGATGAGTGCTTGCTTGCCACGCCACTTATTTTGGGCTTCATCTTCACTTGATGAATCATCCCAAGTCTTGATTGAAGTGAGGGATTGGCACTTTGCTTTGGAGGGGAGATAGCAAGAGGAAGAGGTTCTTCTACTAGTGCTATGGCTAACTTGCTGGGGTCAGTCCCATAAGAGATGATCTGTTTATCGGCCATTGGATCTTGAGAGGAGGAGAACTTCTCTGATGAAGGAGAGGAAAGGCTTTGATGGAAGGAGTTTAGAGGCCAGCAGGGGTTTGTTTATATAGGGGGGATCAACTTGCAGAAGGGGTCAAAAACCAACCTTAATAGCTTAATGTGGCAGCGTATGGTCGAATCTATCGGGAATCTGTAAAATATACGAGAGATTTGTAGAAGGTTCACGAAGGAATCGGGCAGAGGTGAACGGGCACCATGGGGGGCCGGCCGGCCTATGGAGGAGGCCGGTCGGCCTGCCCTAGTCTCCCCTCACGGGCTCCTTTATCGTGTTGCCTTCTAACACTATTCTATTCCAAAAAAAAATTTACACCACTAAACGAAAAGAGGAGGGCAGAAGCCTAAATCTATGGTAAAATGATAAAATCTACCTCATCCAAAAACTCAGGACTTTTATTGGGCTCTAAAAATATTTTGAGACGGTGGCCATTTATCTTGAATAATGTACCTTCGTTGTTTTGAAGTGTGACCGCTCCATGTGGTGAAGTGCTTATGACTTTGAATGGTCCTTCCCATTTACTTCGAAGTTTTCCATGCCCGAATAATTTCACCCTGGAATTAAAAGTAATACCTTATCTCCTGGGGCGAAGTCCTTCTTCTTGATCCCCTTGTCGTGCCATCTTTTGGTTCTCTCTTTGTAAATCTTGGCGTTGTGATATGCTTTTTCACGTCATTCATCAAGTTCAGAAAGTTGCATCTTCCTTCTTGTTCTAGCGGCTTCCAAATCCATGTTCCATCGTTTGATTGCCCAGTGAGCCTTGAATTCTGGCTCAACAGGCAAGTGACAAGTCTTCCCATATACAAGTTGATATGGTGACATCCCAAGCGGTGTCTTATAGGCCATTCTGTATGCCCATAACACATCGGGTAGTCTGTCCTTCCATGCAGTCCCCATCTCATTGACATGAACTTTCGCATGTACTTGTTAAGACATGGGATTTGTCACAACATTGCTACTCCGTATCACCCACAGACAAGTGGCCAGGCAGAAACATCGAATAAGCAAATCAAGAATATTCTACAAAAGACAGTCAATGAGATGGGGACTGCATGGAAGGACAGACTACCCGATGTGTTATGGGCATACAGAATGGCCTATAAGACACCGCTTGGGATGTCACCATATCAACTTGTATATGGGAAGACTTGTCACTTGCCTGTTGAGCCAGAATTCAAGGCTCACTGGGCAATCAAACGATGGAACATGGATTTGGAAGCCGCTAGAACAAGAAGGAAGATGCAACTTTCTGAACTTGATGAATGACGTGAAAAAGCATATCACAACGCCAAGATTTACAAAGAGAGAACCAAAAGATGGCACGACAAGGGGATCAAGAAGAAGGACTTCGCCCCAGGAGATAAGGTATTACTTTTAATTCCAGGGTGAAATTATTCGGGCATGGAAAACTTCGAAGTAAATGGGAAGGACCATTCAAAGTCATAAGCACTTCACCACATGGAGCGGTCACACTTCAAAACAACGAAGGTACATTATTCAAGATAAATGGCCACCGTCTCAAAATATTTTTAGAGCCCAATAAAAGTCCTGAGTTTTTGGATGAGGTAGATTTTATCATTTTACCATAGATTTAGGCTTCTGCCCTCCTCTTTTCGTTTAGTGGTGTAAATTTTTTTTTGGGAATAGAATAGTGTTAGAAGGCAACACGATAAAGGAGCCCGTGAGGGGAGACTAGGGCAGGCCGACCGGCCTCCTCCATAGGCCGGCCGGCCCCCCATGGTGCCCGTTCACCTCTGCCCGATTCCTTCGTGAACCTTCTACAAATCTCTCGTATATTTTACAGATTCCCGATAGATTCGACCATACGCTGCCACATTAAGCTATTAAGGTTGGTTTTTGACCCCTTCTGCAAGTTGATCCCCCCTATATAAACAAACCCCTGCTGGCCTCTAAACTCCTTCCATCAAAGCCTTTCCTCTCCTTCATCAGAGAAGTTCTCCTCCTCTCAAGATCCAATGGCCGATAAACAGATCATCTCTTATGGGACTGACCCCAGCAAGTTAGCCATAGCACTAGTAGAAGAACCTCTTCCTCTTGCTATCTCCCCTCCAAAACAAATAGCTCCAATCCGGCCTAAGAGTTTTGGGCAATCTTACTTTGCCCAAGTTCATCAGCCTGTGCTCCCTACGCCACTAGAACGTCTACTCCAGAACAAGCCACATCAGTTTAAGGGCCCGATGATCCGAGTACCAACAGGGACCAAGCTTCTTCCTCTGAGGCCTAATGAGATGATATTATCGCTCAAGACCAATAAGCTTGGGGAGGTTAATCTTTGCTTTTAATTCTTTTATTCTCTTTTGTTGGCTAGTGCAAATCTTAGCATATTCAACATTATCTTGCACAATTTTATCATAGGAAGGCATATCATCATCACTATCACTATCACTTGAGCTAGAACTTTCGTTACCTCGTGCCATAAGGCACATATGTGAAGTGCTTGATGATGAGTGCTTGCTTGCCACGCCACTTATTTTGGGCTTCATCTTCACTTGATGAATCATCCCAAGTCTTGATTGAAGTGAGGGATTTGTCACAACATTGCTACTCCGTATCACCCACAGACAAGTGGCCAGGCAGAAACATCGAATAAGCAAATCAAGAATATTCTACAAAAGACAGTCAATGAGATGGGGACTGCATGGAAGGACAGACTACCCGATGTGTTATGGGCATACAGAATGGCCTATAAGACACCGCTTGGGATGTCACCATATCAACTTGTATATGGGAAGACTTGTCACTTGCCTGTTGAGCCAGAATTCAAGGCTCACTGGGCAATCAAACGATGGAACATGGATTTGGAAGCCGCTAGAACAAGAAGGAAGATGCAACTTTCTGAACTTGATGAATGACGTGAAAAAGCATATCACAACGCCAAGATTTACAAAGAGAGAACCAAAAGATGGCACGACAAGGGGATCAAGAAGAAGGACTTCGCCCCAGGAGATAAGGTATTACTTTTAATTCCAGGGTGAAATTATTCGGGCATGGAAAACTTCGAAGTAAATGGGAAGGACCATTCAAAGTCATAAGCACTTCACCACATGGAGCGGTCACACTTCAAAACAACGAAGGTACATTATTCAAGATAAATGGCCACCGTCTCAAAATATTTTTAGAGCCCAATAAAAGTCCTGAGTTTTTGGATGAGGTAGATTTTATCATTTTACCATAGATTTAGGCTTCTGCCCTCCTCTTTTCGTTTAGTGGTGTAAATTTTTTTTTGGGAATAGAATAGTGTTAGAAGGCAACACGATAAAGGAGCCCGTGAGGGGAGACTAGGGCAGGCCGACCGGCCTCCTCCATAGGCCGGCCGGCCCCCCATGGTGCCCGTTCACCTCTGCCCGATTCCTTCGTGAACCTTCTACAAATCTCTCGTATATTTTACAGATTCCCGATAGATTCGACCATACGCTGCCACATTAAGCTATTAAGGTTGGTTTTTGACCCCTTCTGCAAGTTGATCCCCCCTATATAAACAAACCCCTGCTGGCCTCTAAACTCCTTCCATCAAAGCCTTTCCTCTCCTTCATCAGAGAAGTTCTCCTCCTCTCAAGATCCAATGGCCGATAAACAGATCATCTCTTATGGGACTGACCCCAGCAAGTTAGCCATAGCACTAGTAGAAGAACCTCTTCCTCTTGCTATCTCCCCTCCAAAGCAAAGTGCCAATCCCTCACTTCAATCAAGACTTGGGATGATTCATCAAGTGAAGATGAAGCCCAAAATAAGTGGCGTGGCAAGCAAGCACTCATCATCAAGCACTTCACATATGTGCCTTATGGCACGAGGTAACGAAAGTTCTAGCTCAAGTGATAGTGATAGTGATGATGATATGCCTTCCTATGATAAAATTGTGCAAGATAATGTTGAATATGCTAAGATTTGCACTAGCCAACAAAAGAGAATAAAAGAATTAAAAGCAAAGATTAACCTCCCCAAGCTTATTGGTCTTGAGCGATAATATCATCTCATTAGGCCTCAGAGGAAGAAGCTTGGTCCCTGTTGGTACTCGGATCATCGGGCCCTTAAACTGATGTGGCTTGTTCTGGAGTAGACGTTCTAGTGGCGTAGGGAGCACAGGCTGATGAACTTGGGCAAAGTAAGATTGCCCAAAACTCTTAGGCCGGATTGGAGCTATTTGTTTTGGAGGGGAGATAGCAAGAGGAAGAGGTTCTTCTACTAGTGCTATGGCTAACTTGCTGGGGTCAGTCCCATAAGAGATGATCTGTTTATCGGCCATTGGATCTTGAGAGGAGGAGAACTTCTCTGATGAAGGAGAGGAAAGGCTTTGATGGAAGGAGTTTAGAGGCCAGCAGGGGTTTGTTTATATAGGGGGGATCAACTTGCAGAAGGGGTCAAAAACCAACCTTAATAGCTTAATGTGGCAGCGTATGGTCGAATCTATCGGGAATCTGTAAAATATACGAGAGATTTGTAGAAGGTTCACGAAGGAATCGGGCAGAGGTGAACGGGCACCATGGGGGGCCGGCCGGCCTATGGAGGAGGCCGGTCGGCCTGCCCTAGTCTCCCCTCACGGGCTCCTTTATCGTGTTGCCTTCTAACACTATTCTATTCCCAAAAAAAAAATTTACACCACTAAACGAAAAGAGGAGGGCAGAAGCCTAAATCTATGGTAAAATGATAAAATCTACCTCATCCAAAAACTCAGGACTTTTATTGGGCTCTAAAAATATTTTGAGACGGTGGCCATTTATCTTGAATAATGTACCTTCGTTGTTTTGAAGTGTGACCGCTCCATGTGGTGAAGTGCTTATGACTTTGAATGGTCCTTCCCATTTACTTCGAAGTTTTCCATGCCCGAATAATTTCACCCTGGAATTAAAAGTAATACCTTATCTCCTGGGGCGAAGTCCTTCTTCTTGATCCCCTTGTCGTGCCATCTTTTGGTTCTCTCTTTGTAAATCTTGGCGTTGTGATATGCTTTTTCACGTCATTCATCAAGTTCAGAAAGTTGCATCTTCCTTCTTGTTCTAGCGGCTTCCAAATCCATGTTCCATCGTTTGATTGCCCAGTGAGCCTTGAATTCTGGCTCAACAGGCAAGTGACAAGTCTTCCCATATACAAGTTGATATGGTGACATCCCAAGCGGTGTCTTATAGGCCATTCTGTATGCCCATAACACATCGGGTAGTCTGTCCTTCCATGCAGTCCCCCATCTCATTGACTGTCTTTTGTAGAATATTCTTGATTTGCTTATTCGATGTTTCTGCCTGGCCACTTGTCTGTGGGTGATACGGAGTAGCAATGTTGTGACAAATCCCATGTCTTAACAAGTACATGCGAAAGTTCATGTCAATGAAGTGAGAGCCACCATCACTGATCACCATTCTTGGAACACCGAACCATGGAAATATTATCTCCTCAAACATCTTCTTGGAGCTTCTAGCATCAGCAGCTCTGCATGGCATAGCTTTGACCCACTTGGAAACGTAGTCTACTGACACCAAGATGTACTCACAGTTCTTTGACTTTGGAAATGGTCCCATGTAGTCAATACCCCAGACATCGAAGAGTTCAATCTGGAGGTTGTTGATGAGTGGCATGGCATCTCTTGAATTGATGTTTCCGTGCCTCTGACATGCTCCACACCTCCAGATGAAGTCCTTGTGTCTTCATACATGGTTGGCCAGAAAAATTCGCTTTGCCATATCTTTGCGTGTGTACGAAATGCCCCATAGTGTCCTCCATATGGCCATGAGTGGCATCTTTCAATGATCTTGATTCCTTCTTCAGCAGGTACACACCTTCTGAGTAGCCCATCAGAGCAAACTCTGAAGAGGTACGGTTCATCCCATATGTGGAGATGAGTCTTGTATATGAGTTTCTTTTTGTTCTCCCCTGGTGGTACACAACCTGCAACCATAAAATTTACAATATTTGCGTACCAGGGGTCGGATCTGGAGACCCTGTAGAGCATGTCGTCTCGCAGCGAATCATTGATGGGCAATTCCTGTGGATTTCCAAACTGCATTCTAGACAAGTGATCGGCAACAGAATTTTCTACTCCCTTTTTATCTTTTATTTCTAAGTCAAATTCTTGCAGTAGCAAAATCCATCTTATCAATCGAGGTTTAGCATCTTTCTTAGTGAGCAGGTATTTTAAAGCAGCATGATCAGTATAAACAATCACCATAGCTCCTACTAAGTAAGATCTAAACTTATCAATAGCAAAAACAACAGCCATGAGTTCTTTTTCAGTTGTTGCATAATTAAGTTGAGGTCCTGTCAAAGTTTTGCTAGCATAAGCAATTGCGTGATGCTTCTTATCTTTTGTTTGCCCCAAAACTGCCCCCACCGCATAATCACTAGCATCACACATAATTTCAAAAGGCAAAGACCAATCAGGGGGTTGAATGATTGGTGCAGAGATGAGTGCTTTCTTAAGAATTTCAAAAGATTTCAAGCATGCATCATCAAATTCAAAGGGAACATCCTTGGCTAAAAAATTTGTAAGAGGTCTAGCAATATGTGAAAAATCTTTTATAAAGCAGCGGTAAAAACCAGCATGGCCAAGAAAACTTCTGATCCCTCTAATATTTATAGGTGGAGGTAGGTGTTTAATTACTTCAATTTTAGCTCTGTCTACCTCAATCCCTCGTTCAGACACTAAGTGTCCTAGCACTATGCCTTCTCTAACCATAAAATGACATTTTTTCCAGTTAAGGACTAAGTGCTTTTCTTCACATCTTTGCAAAACCTTGTCTAAATTTTCAAGACAATCATCAAAAGTTTTTCCATAAACAGAAAAGTCATCCATGAAAACTTCCATGATTTCTTCAATCATATCAGAAAATATAGACATCATGCATCTTTGAAAAGAAGCTAGACCATTACACAGTCCAAAAGACATTCTACGATAAGCATAAGTTCCATATGGACATGTAAAAGTGGTTTTGCTTTGGTCATCAGGATGGATCAGGATTTGGTGATAACCTGAATACCCATCAAGAAAACAGAAGAAATAGTGGTTTGCCAGTCACTCCAACATTTCTTCAATGAAGGGCAATGGAAAGTGATCTTTCTTTGTTGCCTTGTTAAGTTTTCGGTAATCAATGCACATCCGCCATCCAGTGATGGTTCTTTGTGGGATTAATTCATTTTTCTCATTTTTAACAACAGTCATGCCTCCCTTTTTAGGCACAACTTGAACAGGGCTCACCCACTCACTACTTGGCACGGGATAAATGATCCCGACATGCAAGAGTTTCAAAACTTCTTTCTTAACTACTTCCCTCATCGCATTATTAAGCCTACGCTGAGGCTCCCTAGAGGGTGTAGAATTTGGATCAGTAGGGATGTGATGTGTGCAAAGTGCAGGGCTAATTCCTTTCAGATCTTGGAGTGAGTAGCCAAAGGCTGAGCGATGCTTTTCTAAGACAGTTATGAAACAGAGGGTTTCTTGAGAAAGTTTATCACTTATGATCACAGGAGAATCCTGATCGTTATTAAGAAAAGCATATCTAAGGCCAGAAGGTAGGGTTTATGCTCAATGGAGGGCTTAGGTGGCTCTTCAAATTCATCAAGAGGTTCTAGTTCTATAGAATGGTCATCTTCTTCCTCGATGAAGAACTGGGCATCATCTTCAAGATTGGGTTTGAGTAAATGTTCAAGAGATGCAGCCTTAACCTCTTCCATTGGATCTTGCTTGGGATAGGGCTCAGTCTCAGCATTTAGAGAATGAGTGATGGATAAAGGAAGTTTAAAATTTTTCCCAAGACATAAATTCAAATTCCCCATTTGTCCTTCTTGAATAAGCCTCTCAATTGGTTGTCCTATCAACAGATCGAATTCCATGATATTAAAGATATAAAAGCTCAAATGAACCATGGTGTCTCTTATCTAGATAGGTAGGACGTACATAATTCCCAAACTTGGGAGAATGTGTCCTGAAGGGCTTTTCAACAATTTTGTTGTTGGCGTTAATGGCATGTTTTTTAATAGATCATGAGCAAAAGATGCAGACATGATATTAACACCCACAGCTGGATTATAAAGAGCTTCGAAAGGATCTTTGTAGATTTGGCAATGAATAGTAATAGAAGGTGAATTCAAACGGATCACATCAGAGGAAAGCTCTGATTCCTCTAACCATTCATTGCTTATGATGGACACTAATTCTTTCGTAGTTCTTTTAAGGAAAGCTTCCTCAGAAGGGTCAAGAGTTTCTTCTTGGGATGATGATTTCTGAGACTTCTGGGGCTTCCTTATAGTATGATAATTCAAGGTGTTTCCATATTCAGCAAAAAGTTCATCCTCGAATCCAAGCATGAAGTCAAAAATTGGAGTTTCCTCCTTTTCCGGTGGTTCAGGAGTTGGGATAGCTGTGGTTGGTGATGGGTTAGGCGAAAGTTCAGGTTCAGCTATCTGAAAATCTTCCTCTAAAGGATTCTCTTCTATTTCTTCAGGTGAGGGGGTGTCTTCCAGAATTTTATCTAGAATGCTTCTCCCTTCTTCAGTGGTTTTATGCAAGAATGAACCTCCTGAAGCTAAGTTAAGAAACTTTGAGGTTTTACTATTAAGACCCATGTAAAAATGTTGAAGAAGGATGGGGTCTTGTAAGGCTAGATCTGGTCTAGAATTAATAAGATTGTTGAAATGGTCCCAGGATGTGCCTAAAGATTATCCTTCTTCTTGTTTAAAAGTTAGAACCTTGGCTCGAAGGCTGACTACTTTAGAGATGGGAAAGAAATTCAAGCAAAAGCTAGAACATAAAGTTTCCCACTCTCCCTGCTTACTCCCTATGGTTTGAGCATACCAATGTTTAGCTCTTCCCCTCAAAGAGAAAGGAAAAAGCTTCCATCGTAAAGTTTCATCAGACATGCCTTCAATGCGGAGGCATGCACAGGTCTGCTCAAACCATAGGGAGTAAGCAGGGAGAGTGGGAAACTTTATGTTCTAGCTTTTGCTTGAATTTCTTTCCCATCTCTAAAGTAGTCAGCCTTCGAGCCAAGGTTCTAACTTTTAAACAAGAAGAAGGATAATCTTTAGGCACATCCTGGGACCATTTCAACAATCTTATTAATTCTAGACCAGATCTAGCCTTACAAGACCCCATCCTTCTTCAACATTTTTACATGGGTCTTAATAGTAAAACCTCAAAGTTTCTTAACTTAGCTTCAGGAGGTTCATTCTTGCATAAAACCACTGAAGAAGGGAGAAGCATTCTAGATAAAATTCTGGAAGACACCCCCTCACCTGAAGAAATAGAAGAGAATCCTTTAGAGGAAGATTTTCAGATAGCTGAACCTGAACTTTCGCCTAACCCATCACCAACCACAGCTATCCCAACTCCTGAACCACCGGAAAAGGAGGAAACTCCAATTTTTGACTTCATGCTTGGATTCGAGGATGAACTTTTTGCTGAATATGGAAACACCTTGAATTATCATACTATAAGGAAGCCCCAGAAGTCTCAGAAATCATCATCCCAAGAAGAAACTCTTGACCCTTCTGAGGAAGCTTTCCTTAAAAGAACTACGAAAGAATTAGTGTCCATCATAAGCAATGAATGGTTAGAGGAATCAGAGCTTTCCTCTGATGTGATCCGTTTGAATTCACCTTCTATTACTATTCATTGCCAAATCTACAAAGATCCTTTCGAAGCTCTTTATAATCCAGCTGTGGGTGTTAATATCATGTCTGCATCTTTTGCTCATGATCTATTAAAAAACATGCCATTAACGCCAACAACAAAATTGTTGAAAAGCCCTTCAGGACACATTCTCCCAAGTTTGGGAATTATGTACGTCCTACCTATCTAGATAAGAGACACCATGGTTCATTTGAGCTTTTATATCTTTAATATCATGGAATTCGATCTGTTGATAGGACAACCAATTGAGAGGCTTATTCAAGAAGGACAAATGGGGAATTTGAATTTATGTCTTGGGAAAAATTTTAAACTTCCTTTATCCATCACTCATTCTCTAAATGCTGAGACTGAGCCCTATCCCAAGCAAGATCCAATGGAAGAGGTTAAGGCTGCATCTCTTGAACATTTACTCAAACCCAATCTTGAAGATGATGCCCAGTTCTTCATCGAGGAAGAAGATGACCATTCTATAGAACTAGAACCTCTTGATGAATTTGAAGAGCCACCTAAGCCCTCCATTGAGCATAAACCCTACCTTCTGGCCTTAGATATGCTTTTCTTAATAACGATCAGGATTCTCCTGTGATCATAAGTGATAAACTTTCTCAAGAAACCCTCTGTTTCATAACTGTCTTAGAAAAGCATCGCTCAGCCTTTGGCTACTCACTCCAAGATCTGAAAGGAATTAGCCCTGCACTTTGCACACATCACATCCCTACTGATCCAAATTCTACACCCTCTAGGGAGCCTCAGCGTAGGCTTAATAATGCGATGAGGGAAGTAGTTAAGAAAGAAGTTTTGAAACTCTTGCATGTCGGGATCATTTATCCCGTGCCAAGTAGTGAGTGGGTGAGCCCTGTTCAAGTTGTGCCTAAAAAGGGAGGCATGACTGTTGTTAAAAATGAGAAAAATGAATTAATCCCACAAAGAACCATCACTGGATGGCGGATGTGCATTGATTACCGAAAACTTAACAAGGCAACAAAGAAAGATCACTTTCCATTGCCCTTCATTGAAGAAATGTTGGAGTGACTGGCAAACCACTATTTCTTCTGTTTTCTTGATGGGTATTCAGGTTATCACCAAATCCTGATCCATCCTGATGACCAAAGCAAAACCACTTTTACATGTCCATATGGAACTTATGCTTATCGTAGAATGTCTTTTGGACTGTGTAATGGTCTAGCTTCTTTTCAAAGATGCATGATGTCTATATTTTCTGATATGATTGAAGAAATCATGGAAGTTTTCATGGATGACTTTTCTGTTTATGGAAAAACTTTTGATGATTGTCTTGAAAATTTAGACAAGGTTTTGCAAAGATGTGAAGAAAAGCACTTAGTCCTTAACTGGAAAAAATGTCATTTTATGGTTAGAGAAGGCATAGTGCTAGGACACTTAGTGTCTGAACGAGGGATTGAGGTAGACAGAGCTAAAATTGAAGTAATTAAACACCTACCTCCACCTATAAATATTAGAGGGATCAGAAGTTTTCTTGGCCATGCTGGTTTTTACCGCTGCTTTATAAAAGATTTTTCACATATTGCTAGACCTCTTACAAATTTTTTAGCCAAGGATGTTCCCTTTGAATTTGATGATGCATGCTTGAAATCTTTTGAAATTCTTAAGAAAGCACTCATCTCTGCACCAATCATTCAACCCCCTGATTGGTCTTTGCCTTTTGAAATTATGTGTGATGCTAGTGATTATGCGGTGGGGGCAGTTTTGGGGCAAACAAAAGATAAGAAGCATCACGCAATTGCTTATGCTAGCAAAACTTTGACAGGACCTCAACTTAATTATGCAACAACTGAAAAAGAACTCATGGCTGTTGTTTTTGCTATTGATAAGTTTAGATCTTACTTAGTAGGAGCTATGGTGATTGTTTATACTGATCATGCTGCTTTAAAATACCTGCTCACTAAGAAAGATGCTAAACCTCGATTGATAAGATGGATTTTGCTACTGCAAGAATTTGACTTAGAAATAAAAGATAAAAAGGGAGTAGAAAATTCTGTTGCCGATCACTTGTCTAGAATGCAGTTTGGAAATCCACAGGAATTGCCCATCAATGATTCGCTGCGAGACGACATGCTCTACAGGGTCTCCAGATCCGACCCCTGGTACGCAAATATTGTAAATTTTATGGTTGCAGGTTGTGTACCACCAGGGGAGAACAAAAAGAAACTCATATACAAGACTCATCTCCACATATGGGATGAACCGTACCTCTTCAGAGTTTGCTCTGATGGGCTACTCAGAAGGTGTGTACCTGCTGAAGAAGGAATCAAGATCATTGAAAGATGCCACTCATGGCCATATGGAGGACACTATGGGGCATTTCGTACACACGCAAAGATATGGCAAAGCGAATTTTTCTGGCCAACCATGTATGAAGACACAAGGACTTCATCTGGAGGTGTGGAGCATGTCAGAGGCACGGAAACATCAATTCAAGAGATGCCATGCCACTCATCAACAACCTCCAGATTGAACTCTTCGATGTCTGGGGTATTGACTACATGGGACCATTTCCAAAGTCAAAGAACTGTGAGTACATCTTGGTGTCAGTAGACTACGTTTCCAAGTGGGTCAAAGCTATGCCATGCAGAGCTGCTGATGCTAGAAGCTCCAAGAAGATGTTTGAGGAGATAATATTTCCATGGTTCGGTGTTCCAAGAATGGTGATCAGTGATGGTGGCTCTCACTTCATTGACATGAACTTTCGCATGTACTTGTTAAGACATGGGATTTGTCACAACATTGCTACTCCGTATCACCCACAGACAAGTGGCCAGGCAGAAACATCGAATAAGCAAATCAAGAATATTCTACAAAAGACAGTCAATGAGATGGGGACTGCATGGAAGGACAGACTACCCGATGTGTTATGGGCATACAGAATGGCCTATAAGACACCGCTTGGGATGTCACCATATCAACTTGTATATGGGAAGACTTGTCACTTGCCTGTTGAGCCAGAATTCAAGGCTCACTGGGCAATCAAACGATGGAACATGGATTTGGAAGCCGCTAGAACAAGAAGGAAGATGCAACTTTCTGAACTTGATGAATGACGTGAAAAAGCATATCACAACGCCAAGATTTACAAAGAGAGAACCAAAAGATGGCACGACAAGGGGATCAAGAAGAAGGACTTCGCCCCAGGAGATAAGGTATTACTTTTAATTCCAGGGTGAAATTATTCGGGCATGGAAAACTTCGAAGTAAATGGGAAGGACCATTCAAAGTCATAAGCACTTCACCACATGGAGCGGTCACACTTCAAAACAACGAAGGTACATTATTCAAGATAAATGGCCACCGTCTCAAAATATTTTTAGAGCCCAATAAAAGTCCTGAGTTTTTGGATGAGGTAGATTTTATCATTTTACCATAGATTTAGGCTTCTGCCCTCCTCTTTTCGTTTAGTGGTGTAAATTTTTTTTTGGGAATAGAATAGTGTTAGAAGGCAACACGATAAAGGAGCCCGTGAGGGGAGACTAGGGCAGGCCGACCGGCCTCCTCCATAGGCCGGCCGGCCCCCCATGGTGCCCGTTCACCTCTGCCCGATTCCTTCGTGAACCTTCTACAAATCTCTCGTATATTTTACAGATTCCCGATAGATTCGACCATACGCTGCCACATTAAGCTATTAAGGTTGGTTTTTGACCCCTTCTGCAAGTTGATCCCCCCTATATAAACAAACCCCTGCTGGCCTCTAAACTCCTTCCATCAAAGCCTTTCCTCTCCTTCATCAGAGAAGTTCTCCTCCTCTCAAGATCCAATGGCCGATAAACAGATCATCTCTTATGGGACTGACCCCAGCAAGTTAGCCATAGCACTAGTAGAAGAACCTCTTCCTCTTGCTATCTCCCCCTCCAAAAATAG